>CM047997.1:21886182-21908549 GCA_026261665.1 Melanotaenia duboulayi
TACAGCGATTCCTGGAAGTGGAAATGAAGTGGCTGGTTAGTTCGTTTGGCTAAGCATCAGTCTCTCATGTGGGAGACCACAGTTCAAACCCCCAGAAGATGAATATTAACAACTTCCAGTTGGGTCCTTAGGCAAGACCTTTAACACTATTACCTAACCATTGTAAGTCGCTTTGGATAAAAGTGTCAGCTAAATAACTGTAATGTAGATGGAAGTCTTTCTTAGTCCATGCACTGACTTCCAGAAGAGAATCATAGCTGTTTTTAATGCAGTGCTGGCTGAGCGCCCTAAGATTATTTTTTACCTTTGGTCTTGCCCCTTTGTGCACAGATTCCCCCTGATTCTCTCAATCTTGATATTAAATACTATCGATGAGAGATTCCACAAAAAAAATTGTTCATCAGACTGATGAACCTCTGCCCATCTTTACCTCTGAGTCTCTAAAATGCTCCTGTTATTCTCAGTCATGTGACTGACTTGTTGCCAGTTAGACCAATTAGATGCTCCTCAGTTGTTTTTTTTATTTCTACCATTTACCTTTCCAGCCTTTTTTTGCACCTGTTCCAACTTTTTACAGACGTGTTGCTGCCATAAGATTCAAAATGAGCTCATAGTTTCCATGAAGTGGTAAAATGTCTCAATTTCAACATCTGATATGATGTTTATGTTGTATTGGGGATAAAATATAGGTTTATGAGGTTTATGTTTTTATTTACAGTTTACACAGCATCCAAACGTTTTTGGAATTGGGTTTCTTGTTGGTTTGCAGATTTGTTCATGCAACACGATGTTATAGCACATCCTTTGGATTTGGGGTTTAATTACCCAAACCAGGGCAGACATGATCATTTATATTTGTTGACTTTTTTATTTGTGGTCATTTTTTTATTGTTAAGCTCCAAGCTGGATAACAGCTATTATTTATTCAGATTTTTTTATGATGACCTCACAAGTATGAGGTATACAATAGTTCCCACTTGAGATTAACCTGCCATTAACAATTCATTTAATTCAATTCAAACCACTTTATTTGTTCCTGAGGGTCAATTTAAAAATGGGGTCATGGAGGTAGCTCTAAAAAAAACAATAAAGTTAACTTAAACATAAAACAATCGTTATAAAACCACAGTGCAACTTTAAGATTAAACATGCACATGTTGTGTCCGCATGTCTCTCAGGTTGCTGTAGAAAGCCTCAGTTACAGAAGTACGAAAAGACCGAGAGCCACATGCTGGTTTGTACGGACTGTCCTCAGACCCCACTGGTACGAAACAACATCTCACAGGATCAGTGCGCCCGAAGGTGCAAGAAGGTCAAGAAAAACTTCAGCTGCAGGTGAGCCACAGTTCCTTCTCTCTGTTTTTCTGAAGCCACTTGGTTTCTCCTCACTCCTCCTCTCCTTCCGAGTCTCTCATAGTATTTACATATTTTTGTTTTTTATCATTTTGGTCATCTTTCAACTGCTTCCCGTGTGTTTCCACAGAGCTTTCAACTTTCAAAGGCACAACAGGAAATGCCACTTGCTCCCTTTTGACCGTTTCACCCACGGTGTGCAGAAGCTGGCCAACATCAACTTCACATTGTACGAAAAAAAAGGTAAATGTTATCATTTGGAGAGGCGAAGCCTTTATGCGTTTCAGTGTTTTTCTCATGAAAACAGTGAAGGCACAGAGAAGGATTTACAACAGGCAAATTGTTTGGGGGATTGTGACACTTACATGTTGGCTCCACCGTTTCTAAGACCTTCGGTTCCTCTGTTGACACAATAAAAACAACCAAATCTCCTCACGCCCTGCTGTTTAATCACCCCACATGCATAAACATGTAGCAGGCTTAAGTGGAGTGTAAACAAAAAAGAAATTCATTGTTTACAGCCAGAACGCAAGCGCAAGCTGTGGAATCTAGCACTTTAGAATTTACTGCAAAATTTACGAAAGCGCCCCTCTGTGACATTTAATGAACTTCAGGGACTCGTCTGTTTTGGGAATAACATGCAAGTTAAGAGATAAATAAATGTTTGCTGTAAAAAAAAATAATACTCTTCTTGACTATATATGGGAAAATATATTCGAGGTGGTTTAGGCTGAAATAAGCAAATCACCTAATTACATACAAGCTGTGTAAACTGGCACACTGTGAGTACACATGGAAAACATGTATAAGAACAACGGTTTTCAGATGTTTTTATGCCTTTGCTCACATTTAGATTATATAAGGGAGTGTATCATCGGCACCAAGGACAACTACAGAGGGAGGAGATCTTGGACAAAGTCAAACATCACTTGCCAAGCTTGGTCTGATAATAACATCAATGAGCACACGTAAGTCCTTTTTTTCTAGCTGAAGTCCATATTTAATGCTTCATTTAAGTCATATTTAATCATATTTATGCTCTTTCATTTCCTGTTTGATCCCAGTGAGATTCATTCATGAAAATGTAGGTAGTTTGGTTATCTTCTTTAGATAAGACGTGAGAGGAAAGCTGATGGTTGTCATCAGAAGATTTTCACATGTAGATTTAGCTTGTTTTAAATTAAGCCCATTAAGCCTTCTGAGTGATTATTCTGGTCTTTTTGGTCATGTTAAGAGGTGCAGTGCCTTGCTCAACATAGTCACAAAGGAGAATGTGCTCATCGTTTACTTCCCTTTGCCAAATTCCTGTAGACTTGAACCGACAGCCTTCAAAGCTCATGTCTTCTTCAGATTTCCACCATCTTCCTGGATGCTCCTTCTCTTTTTCACTGTGTCTGATACTGAACAGGCCTCAGTGGTTGATTTATTGATGCTCAGTTCATCCCCTTCCACCTCGGGGGTTAAGGGAAGGTGGAGGCTCAGAGACAGTTGAACGTTTATCCAGAGTTAAGTCAGATTTCTTTCAACACATGCAGGGATGTCCTCCCCAATGAGGCCTTTTCCTTTTTTATTTTTTTTTCTTCACTGTACTGGAGGCCATCAGGTGTACTCCAAAGATGTTTTCTCTCCATTATGGCAAAGCGAGACCAGTGACTCTGCAGCGATGGGCCTTTGCCAGCATCTCATTAGTGGTGCTCGTTAGTTAGAAGATATTTTAACTGTGGCAAGGAGGGGAGTTTGGAGAGGGAGTAACAAGGGTTTGAGGAGGTGCAGAGAGAAAAATAGAAGGGAGACACAATGAAAGAAAGAAGGCGCAAAAATTTATAGACTGAAGTCATGTTTTGTCTGACATCCAGCTGCGTTCACAGAGCCACGAGCACACTGAGAGAAAATACAGGTTCAGTGATCCATTACAATTAAAACAGATTGCTGTGTCGGTCCTCTGCTCTCCTCTCCCACGATAAACCCCCACAATCCTGTCATCACTTTCCAGAAGCAGTGGTTAGCTTTAGGAATTCTTTATCATTGTTTATTTGACACGTGGTCCCCTGTACCCCTCTCAAACACAAGTGTCCTCCCTTGTCAGCACGTTTTAACTTTCAAAGGGTCAGTGAGAGCTCAGCTGAAGGGGGATTTAGCACCACTGTGGGGTTACCTAACATGGGACTGTCCCGCTGTGTGAGAATTACCACCATAATGAACCACACACCACTTGAGTTTCAGGTAACTATTATTTTCATGCATGACCGATCGCCGCGGGGCAGGAGGGATTTCTCAGGAGGTTCCCTTCCAGGATTGGGAATTCCACCTGTTGGCTATGTTTGGGCGTCTATTTTTTCCTATGTAAATTATAACTGATAACATTGCAATCGTTTATTTATTCCTGTTTAGGATTTGCAACCTGTTAAACATGTGATTTATTTATTTACTTCTGATGTCTTGAAACCTGTGGGGCATCAGAAAGTTTTGAATTGTCTAGTTAGGTCAGAATGTAAAGATGTGAGTTAACAGAAAGGGTGTGAGCATGCTCGGCCTATCTTCTTTTTCTTTTCTTTTTTTCTAACAGGACATTTTTTTAAATTTGGTCTTGTGAAACTTTACCTTCCTCTTTTCACTGATTACTATTGTAGATGTTATTTGTCTTTTCAATGGCAAATGGTCAGTGGGAGTATCAGGGTGAAGAGTCCAAATCTTCAAAATAATAATTAATACGTTGCAACTTCTTCTTCTTTGTTCCTTTCCCTGCTTGTTCGTGAACATAGAGCATAAATGAGGCTTAAGAGAGTGTTATTAAACTACTTGTCTAACTCTCTCAATGGAATTTTAATGACATCACAGACCACTGCTGTCTCCTTTGTCACCTCTTTTTTTCTGTTAATGTGCACTGTCATGATCTCATCCCATGATCCAGCACCGCCTTTGACAAGCAGGGAAATGCTATTCATAAGGTTCGGTTTGTTCAACTAGAACCGAGTCCCAAAATGTACCAAGTCAAGCTAATGACAATAAATGAACATACACGCAGCTTATGCTGGCAAAGATACAGGAAACAAAGACAAACAGCTGTGTACAACTCATTTGGATTAATATGTGACTGGTAATAGTTCATGTAGGCTAAACCAGGCTGTTGAGCTTTAAAACCTAATGATTTCTTTGTGACCGAGTTATATTTAAGAGAAAAAGATTACAGGACTTTTGAGCTCCTTCGCCAAACAGTGTTTAACAAGTTCGAAGTTAGCAACCTCAGGGAGTATGTAACAAGCTTCAGCTGTCCAATAACAGCAGACTAGATCTTTCTGGAGGGAGCGGAAACAGGAGCTATAAACGAGAAGAGCGTGAAAATCTCTTATTAGAGATTTATTTAGTTTTATTTTGTAATTTTCATATTATGGGCTCGTCAATGAGTTGGCATTCGTACAGTCTTGACCTCCTTTGCTTTAATCTCAGCACACTTCACTTCTCTGGATGCTGCAGTATTCACGCATGACGTTTGCACCACCAGGTGCAGGCACTGCCGGACATTTTGCAGCAGTAACTTCAGGCCTAGATTTCATTTTTTTGTGATATCCAAAATCTAGCCAATATGTTTAGATGTCTCAGAGGGAAGCATGTGTGCGCAGTGTCTGCCTGCGCTCCGATGGGAACAGAGTTTGGCAAGGAGATGAATAACTGGCCAACATCTGTTAGCACAACATCATTATGGCTAACTTGCTCCCATGCTGTGGCCTTTTTCTCACCACATGCAACCTTTTTGCAAAGTGAGGAAACTTGTAATTCCATTTATAAATTAAGGATTCTGTGTTATGATAAAGACCTGCAGCCTGTTGAGCTTGTGTGTTACACATAACAGATGTGAGCTTTGGCCCTAGGCAGAGCGCTGCTTTGGAACAAGTGTTTTGCTTTAGTTACATGCATAAGTGAAAAGTTGCTGTTGGATCTGACCCTGTTGTATTTTGACGTGTAGGTACGAGATTATGGTTGGCGGGTCTTTACCCGTTTTTCTCGCTTGCACTCTCCCCTTTCTTTTTGACTTCCTCCACTGGGCTGCATGATGTTGTGCATTATTGTAGAAATCTTGCGTAAGCCCCCCGGGCCACAGAGAGGACAGCAAAGCCAACTTCTAAAAGACCCTGAAATAAAGCATTCTGACAAGTTGCTGAAGGGATGATGGTTGTTTTTACTGTTTGTTGTTTTGTGCTTTTTATTTTTCCTTGTTAAATAATCAAGTCCATCCTTTTCCTTATGCTCTCTTTTTCTTGCTTCTTCTTCTTTCATTTTTTTGATGCCAAACTCAGTCCCCTACCTGCAGATCATTCCCTGAACTTCCACTTCTGTCATCCGTCACTGTCTAGTGGTCCGCATAGATCAGGAGGCGATGACATGCCAGGTTTTCATTATCCTACAATATCAGAAGATGAATTTCGCACACTGTCCATTTAGCACAGGGATGACTTACTGCTCCCCCTTTGTTACGCCACATTAGCTCAAACTGGCTTGATTCTATTTCGAGGAGTTTTATTCGCCTTAATACGGTGTAGCTGTTGACAGAGAAGAGTTGGGTTTAAACTTCTTCAAAGGCTGCCAGCAAAGAAGTTGCTTTGGCTGCTCCAAATGGACCATGGCATTATTCTGCGCTGTTGGTACTCACTGTGCTGTGACAGTGAGGCTGCTTCACACTTGAGGAAGTCTGGATATGGTTAGAATCAGTAATGTGATCATGCAAAAGGTGCAAACCTGGAGAGGGAGGAAAGTATTGATGACTTAGTTTGCATACGATTGCCTTGACTTGTCATTCCAGTATGTAAAAGGTGATGTTCTCAGCCTGTGGGCGCTAGGATTTCACAGAGAGGCTCACACCTTCATTAAGATCCCCTTTGAATTTATTTGGATTGGAGAGCACTTGCAGGCCAGTGTGGTCCTGAAATCATGCCTGGAGCAGCCATGTGTGCAAATACTCCTGCAAATTTATTTATACGGCTTAGAGTGTCAGTTAACACACTTATTTATGTCTGTCTGTGCACCTTCAGGTTTAATCCAGAAAGGTACCCAACGCAGGACCTGAGGGAGAACTTCTGCCGGAATCCCAACAACGATCGTGGTGGTCCTTGGTGCTACACCACTGACCCCAACGTTCGAGCTGAGGAGTGTGGCATACCACATTGTTCAGAGGGTAAGGCAAAACAGTATTACTTGGCAATATTTTTCTGATAAAATAAAGCAAAAACTGAGAAGTGCTTGAATGTTTTATCAATGTTTATGTGCTTTAATTCTTTCTGAAAGTCATAAGGTTTTGTTTGCATTCCTCAGTAGAGGGGGAAAAAAGATAATTGTTGTTTCTTTGTTGACAGAGGTGTGTATGATGTGTAATGGAGAGGATTACCGGGGAAAAATGGACCATACAGAAAGTGGCAAGGAGTGCCAGAGATGGGATTCAGCAAGGCCTCACAAACACCACTTCCAGCCTAAAAAGTAAGCTGCAAACTGCGTTGTAATCTTTCTCACGGACACCAGCACACACCCATGACAGATGCTTAAATAAATGACGCCAATACTCGAGAGAGGTAGACCTCACCAGTTGTTATTACTTCCTTCCCTCCATGCTTCCTTCCTCCCTCCTTATCCTTACTGCCCCTTCAGGCATCGGGATAAAGACCTAAAGGACAACTACTGCCGTAACCCGGATAATCGTCTCCGACCCTGGTGCTACACCATGGATCCCAAAACTCCGTGGGAGTACTGTAACATCACTGTGTGTGGTAAGGGCTTTTGCATTGTATACACTCCAAATCTTGAGCTGGGTGGTTTGTAGACAGAGTCTTCAAAGAAATCAACAGCAGACCAAATTATAGTTTTACTCTAATTTATGATTTTGTTGGTAGTTTTCTCCACATCCATCATCTCCAGTGCTGTGAAACAATACAGGATGTGCCACACAGTTGTAAATCTATTATAGGAGTCGGAAGTGGACAGAGATGTTAGGACACTGCGAGTGCAGCAAGTATTTACAGTGTGCCAGGGATTTTTTTTTTCTTCATACAGCAGAACTTCAGAGGTTTTGGTGTAGATGTGGTTGTGTGACACACAAAAGCTCCTTTTCTCTCCTGCAGAGTCTCATAAGTCTCAGTTTATCCCACTGTTTGTTTCATGTGGTGTTCCGGCTCAAATCCTTCTACCTCAACAAGGAAGAGTAAATAGGTTGTTTGTAAAAGGGATCGTCGAATGTTTTGAGATCACTTGGGGCTACAAAGCGGAGGATTACAATAGAGACTATACCGAGATGCTTCAAATCATCAGTGGAAGGCCTAGTAGCTGTTTTAGCGGCATGAAGGTTGTTTTTAAAATTGTGACATATAGAGACAAATCAACGTGCAAAGAGGAAAGCGATAGCAGATGCTCTCATATAGGCCTCAGGAGGTCAGTGAATGGTGTGATGAAGATGAAAATGATGTGAATCATATGCTGTGGCCCTCACAGGCCCTCCAAACTTCAACCCAACTTAAGAGAAATGGAAGACTTTAGACCAACATGTTAGACAACACACTCCTCCATCATCACAGCACTTAACGAGGAAAATAATGTTTCATTAGGAAATAAATGGAGATCTTGTGGGGCCATTATGATATACTATAACAGAGATCAAAAGGAGGTTATGTATTTGAAGTATTTGTTAATTTCTTTGAAATATTCCAACGTTAACACCCACAAACACGCAAGAGCATCTCTTTTTGTCTTCGTCGGACACGTACACACATGCACTTTACAGTACAGGTTATGATTTACAGCGAGGGTGGAGGTTCTGCATTTGTCCAGATGTGTGCATCCCTTAATGTCTGCCCTCGGAAAGATAAAAACCACTGACCTGTACAGCACGGTGCACACAGACACTGGCATGCATTACATCAAATCCAAGAATCCCTCTTTTCCACCCGCCTTTTCACTTCTGCCTCAAAACATTCCCTTTTCCTCCTCCATCTTCTCCCATCTCATTTGTCAAAGGCTAAAGAAACAGAGACAGAGATCCGGAGGGGAGAATTCGTTCCCTGTGCACTGCTACCCCTGCACCACTGAAAGCTAAATTCCATCTGAAAATGTTTGAAATAGTTAGCTGGAGGATGAAGTTGCCAGACTGGGTTAGATGAGATGTCTTTTTTTGACGTGTTTTTAAAGAAATGTAACCAGAAACAGAATTTCAATTTTTGATTCAAGCCACAATCATACTGCATTATTTCTGCAAGTGGGAAAGTTTCTTATTGTTCAGGAAATCCCTATGTGCAAGAATGTGGGGAACCAATGTTATGAACACACAGAGAGTTTCCTATTGCAAAAGCAGCACATGGGGGAGTGCTACTGTTTTTGATAATCTGTCTCTAGGTTAAACATGACACATTCTTCTAGGGATTAATATCTCCCTCTTTAACTCCCTCCTTCATTCCTGCATCCAGTTTCTGTTAGCCGCTCTCCCTTTCATGCTTCCACTGACAACAACATTTTTCATCTCGTAGATTCAGACCCCGGTGAGGACGCCGGCGTCAACATGACAACATCCTGCGTCCACGGTGAGGGGACAGATTACAGAGGCACGATGAACGTCACTCCAGAAGGTGTGACATGTCAACGCTGGGACTCTCAGTTTCCCCATAACCACTCGTTTCTGCCTCAGAACTTTAAATGCAAGTGAGTAAGACGTGTTTCATGCTTACCGACAGCTTGGATTCCATTCACTGAATTACAGTAAACAACACAGCCATCAGCACCATCATTTAAATCTATAGTATGTGTGTGTGTTATAGAGACCTCAAGGAAAACTACTGCCGTAACCCTGATGGAGCAGATTACCCATGGTGCTTCACTACAGACCCTAATCAGAGGATAGCCAGGTGCACCCACATCCCCAGATGTGATGCAAATGCCACACAAGTAATCGGTAAATTGCTTGAAATTTTCTATTTTAAAGGAACAGTTTGATATTTTGGAAGATTTTTTTTTTGTTTGTTTCTCTCCAAAATAGAAAATGAGGTATGGGTGGTAAATGTACGCAATGGTGCTTAAAAGTTTGAGGGCGTAGGATGATCAAGATGGTGGCCATTGATTGGTTAAACACCTTGCATTTGAGGTTGATGTCAAACATATGTGTGTGTGTGTATTAGGGCTGTCAAATGATTAAAATTGCTTGATTGAAAATACCTGAAAATTGCCCATTTTTACAGTTTTTGCACCATCACCCATCTTTACAATTAATCAACTCCCCTTTAAGAGCCAGCAGTGGTGATGGACAGGAAGCTGTCTGATCTCTGATTGAACAATTTAATTAGTCACCTTCCAATCAGATAGACGTAAAGAGACAGGGACAAAATTCATAACCGCAACTTCAGTCTTGCACGCAGTTTTATTTTGTTATTTTTTTTACCCTGTCCTGTCCATCCTGTGCATCCTAACATACAGAACGGGGGTCTGCGTTTATATTTTGCTTGACAGATTTGCTCTACCAAGGGAGACATGTTATATACATGGCTGCCCTTGAGATTTTTATTATTTTTATTTTAATCTTATTTTCTTTAGTTTTTATGTCAGTGCCAAACCTGACAGAGATAGAGGGAGAGTGAAGAAAAAACAAAAAGGGGGGGGGGGACAGAATTAAAATGTGTAAATAACAGTTGTCTAGGCTGCCTAAAACACACCACAAAAAAACAATATAAACTACCACAGTACCACAAGATACATAAAGAAAATAGGATACTTGATGATATAAAAAAGTACAGTAGTCATCAAACGTACCTGCAGAGAAACGTACCAACACACAAACATCAGCAACATCTAGTCAGAAGCAGATGGAGAGACGAGCACGTTTGTGAGCATGCACGTGTGAACGTGCGTGTGTGGCCATGCAATAAGGAAGAAATGTGTGCTTGCAAGGGGGCCGTGATCACGCAGAGCCCCGAAGCACCTTTGGGGGACGGGGGGAGCCCGAGGCCCCAAAGGCTCAGCAGGTCCACAGAGCATCAAGCCCAGGAGAGCCAAAGCAGACAGAGCAGCGGCTCTCGGACCAGAGTAGAGGGGCCCTAGACCAGAGCCCCCCGGCGCGGCAGGGCAGGGGCACCAGGCAGCACAGGGCGACGGTGAGCAGGCCCAGTGGGCATCGGGCACCGTGGCACGGGCCACACGGAGGGCAGGCACCCCACAGGCCCAAGGGCCACCCATTCCCCCCAGCAGAGCCCCGCCCAGGAATCTGACGGGGCCCGACCGCCCCAGGCAAAACCACCGCCAGCCACGCCAACCCTACACCAAGGCTAGGCACCCCAGGGACAAGAACATGTCCGCAGGTCCCCAGAGAGGCTAGGGGCAGGTGGGCCCCAGACCCACCCATCTCCACATACACACACTCACACAACCTCATACATTCTCCCTGAGGTCCCTCCAGCCCCCCGATGTGGCACCGAGGGCAGCCCCAGAAGCAAACCACACAGGACTCCAGGCCGGCACCAAACCTCCACCCCCGCAGCCCAGAGCTCAGGACACGCTCTGGGACGCGCCCCCAAAAGAACAATTTTTTCCACAAATACAAATCTTTTTACAAACATGAAAATTCTTTTCTGTACATCGCAAAGCTTGAATTTTTTGGGCAAATTTTTTTGCAGGATGACAGACTTGATTTATAAATACAAAACAGATTTTATTTTCTCTTTATTTTTGTTTGTTTTTGTTATTTTTTTTATTTATTGATTGGTGTTTTATAGACAATAACTTATAGGCTCTGTTCCAGTTCCAGGTTCAGTATGTGCAATATGGTCATTTTAATGAGCTTTTAATAAAGATTGGCCAACTGTGTATTTTAATTTTTTATACCCCTGAGCATAATTGTTTACTTACAGTAATTGCTTGTGTATTATGCTTGTTACCAGAGAATTCCACTAGAGAATTGCACATTAGAGAACTTAGACCAGATTAAGTTCCTGGAATTGCAGGGTGTAAACAAACAATAAACATGGCGACATTAAAAGAGGTTAGTGTTTCCTTCATTTTGAAATTCCAGCAACGGTATCGTAGAAGGTGGCACCTAAAACAAACAGGCCATGTCTAGTCTTCCCATCATTTTTACCAACCTTCCGTCTGGGGACGGTTACCTGCATATTGCAGCTTGCGAACACGTGCTGTTAAACAAACACAAAATACACAAGGCAGACATGTTAAACGTGTATACACATAATTAAAAGCAAGTGCATATTCTTTGCCTAAAAGGTGCCCAAACCATGATACAACCACCACCATGTTTCATAGATAAGATCAAGTTCTTTTGTTGGAGTATAAAGTTATGGGATTTTTGTTTGTTTTTTGTTTTTTTTGTTTTTTCCCTTTCAAATCTCCTCTAATTAAAAAAAAAAAACGTTATTATTTGGCGCCATTAGTTTACAAAACACACATTTTGCCCTGCGGTGCAAACCATTGCTGTTCAGTGTTCTTTTGATTGGTCAACTTAGTTCTTAAAATCAAACAGGATTCCCTCCTCACCCCTACTATAACATATAGATACTCTAAGAGGTTGCAGCTGACAGTCAAACAACTATTTTATATACCTTAAATCATTTCTATATTCTGGTCTTTATGCAGTCTGACCAAACGAGGAATGAATTGTTCATGTAAAAACACAGATGTGTCAACTTTGCATGGAGCCAGTCTTGCAATTTTCCTGCCATTCTTGTCTTAAGCTATAAGAGTCATGACAGTTCTTCAAATTCTCAAAAATACGTCAGACTATTCTCATAAGAACAGAACTTTTTTTTTTTAAGTGCCAAGCGTCCAACAAATGACAAGCTTGCCAGTTGTGAAGAAATTTCTACTTTGCTCTTTGAAAATGTTATTTCAAATGCTAAACCACAGACGTTTGAAAAGACATGTCATGTTTTCACAAAGTGGAATTACACAGACATTTTCGGTATTGCTCTCAAAGGACCGAGCCACTTGGCAGTGTGCTGCCCAATGAATTCCATTTCATGGAAGAATAAAAACACCAGACTTTGGCAGCAGTGCTCGCTGTCATTTCCCATGTTTCTCTGCTTTACATTTCAGAGGACCACACATGTCAGTTACTACAGGCCCTCTGCTGATTCTGTTTAAGAACAGACATAGTGAGGTTTCAATGTTCTGTTATATTTGAGAAATGCCAGTCACAGGATGCCGTCAACACTAAACCGATCCAAACCACAAGGAGAAATGTACAAATCTTTCAATTCTCTCTGCAAGTGCATGATTATGTGTTTCTATGCATGCTGGCTATGCTCACTGAAGATGTTCAGGTGTTTGCAGAACTGCTTGGCTCAGTTATATTTGGCACTTCTTGGAGTATTTTACAAGCTCTTCTAAAATAACTTCTTCCTGTTCCTCCTCAGACTGTTATGAGGAAAATGGAGAATTGTACCGGGGCACTTTATCTATAACTCGATCTGGGATTCCCTGTGCAGATTGGTCGCATCACATAAACAGGTAACGTAAACTCCACTAAGACACTGAATCTATTTCCTAGAGAGAATCACATTCCTTCCAGCTCAGTGAAGAAAGTGTTGACAATTCAACTCCCATTGTCAGTTAAAAATCCCTTTCATAAGAATGAAGCCAAGCAGTGAAAACAAACAGCAAGAGGAAATCAGAGGTTCCTCTGGGGTCAATACCAGGTCCAATTATTATTCATCTAACTGACGAGAGGAAACCCTGGGGTGCTCTCCAGTCAAGCTATGCTGACGGAGGAGTTGCCTATGCCAGGTCCTTTGCTTCATGCTGAAGTCAGGCTGTTGGATTTACTTAATTTACAAGAATTTTAAAAGCTAAAATGGCACAGACAGATGGACATGTTCCAGAGCCGACCCCTGACCCCAGGAAGTGCTTTCTGAGGAAAGTAGATCAAAGCCAATCAGCTCCCTCCCATAGACTGCAGCCAGCGAGTCTACCCTGCTTAAGGTTAGGGGTCATCCCAGGAAAAACTGCTGAGAGCTACAGCTTGTTTAACATTCTCCGGGGAAGTGGAATTATCTTCACCCCCTGACAAATTGTTGCCTATTGCTTGGCATTATTTTTGTGCCTGTGTGTCCAAACTCCTGCCTTGTAATTGCTTTTCAGGGATGTTTTGGATATCTGAGAAGATTACATTTAATTGTTCCTCAGCCAAGTTGCAAAAAGACACACGATTAGATGTGAATTCCTACAAATCGCGAGCACAACCAAGTTGTTCCTTAGAGGATGTGGCTCCTGTTGGTCTGAACCCTGTTGAATGCTCAGACTGCATACTTTCATACTCCCTTGAGCACTCTTCAGAAAACTGTTTCCTTCACTGTGCTCTGTGCAGCTATTGCAGATGATTCAGTGCATTATAGGAAAGCCAGAGTCAGACTTTCTAGGCATTATATGATTACTTACATTGTGTACGTACTGTACGTGCATGGTGGATCGTGCATAACAACTCCATGTACAGCATACACATGCTTGGTTGTTTTTAGAGTGTGAGATTGTGTATGAATCTTTATGAGACGTGACCCAGTGTTAGTTCTGATATACTGTGCACAAAATAACAAATGAAATATGAGAATCTGTATTTGTGTGTTTTACAGTGAGGATTCTCACTCTACAGTATCCCATGTAGGGCTGGACAAGAACTACTGCCGGAACCCAGACCGGGACAAGCATGGCCCCTGGTGTTACACAAGTCCAAATAATCGTTTGACCTGGGACTACTGCAAAATGAAGCACTGTGAGTGACTGAAAAGCACTTTCATTAAGCTAAGTCTGTCTCTAGAATTAGAGAATACTATCATGTTCAAACATATAATGGCTATAAAAAAAATTGTCATAGGTGTTGTCCAGTAATCTATTGTGTAAAAACTGCAACAACAGGCTGAACAACCTAGCTAAAAACATGCTAACTAGCTAACTGTACAGGTAATTTTGTTCCCATGCTAGCTTCCCTTTTCTCATTTTTTTCTATGTTTATGCTAGACTAAGCTAAACAGTAAACATTAAATGACTTTCAAAGCACTTCATGGGGGTTTTTCAATAATCCATGTCACTGTGAAAAAAAATCCCATGTCCAGGTTAAACAAGCTAGCTAAAAAAAAAAAAGCTAATTAGCCTACAGATCCTAGTAGGCTAATTTTGTTGCCATGCTGGCCCTCTCCTCTGTCCTTTGTGCTGAGCTAAACAGTATAATAATTGGTCTTTCAGAAGCATATCATATGTGTTGTTCAGTAATCCCAACATGTCTGCTCTTGGAAAAAGATGTGGCTTTTTGTGAATAATAATTTTTATTATTTCTGGCTAACACAAGTATTTCATGAGTCATTCAGACTAAAGCTTTGCTTCTGAAAGGGCATGTAATAACATAATTTAGATTTGGAGCTTTTGTTGACTTCAACAAGAACATCACAACAGCTCTTGCCTACATTTGCCGGGTGTCTTACGTAATCTCTTAGCTGTGGTTTTGTCCAATTGACAGATAATACACAATAGTCAAACAGCAAACAGATGCAAGTCTCTGCTGCCACCCTTTTATTCGAGAAAGAATACACTCAAGCTGCTGGACCAAACAATTTCTTAAGCTGGTTTCAATCTGGCTTTACTGACAAGCCTCTTGTGAATGGCTGTACAATGATTTCCATAATGTAAAACATGCCTGTCGTGAAGTCCTTAGATCTTGAGCAAATTTATCTGCTGTTGCTGCTGTCATAGCCTCTAACAATGATCCAGATGCAGAGATAATTCTTAATAAAGTCTGAAAGGTTGTCATTTTCTGAGGTTTTGTGCTTTGTCTGTTCTTACTGTTATGCTCTGCTTTACTTATATCAGGCGAATCAACAACAATGGCTCCTCAACCAAACAGTGAGTGTCGTTTTTGTTCATCTGGATTTCAGCAGGCATGTCCTCCTCCTTGTTCTTCTGTCTCTGATCTCTACTCTTTTCCTTTTAACTCTTTCTATCAGATCCTTCTGTTGTCATTTACCTGGCTAAACAAATCATATTTTATGATTAACTTTTCAAGTTATTATAAACATTTTTCCATTGAAATGCAAAAAGACATCTGTCTAACATACATTATTAAAAATATCTCCTTGTCTAGCTCTAACCAGGCCTAAGATATCATGCTTTGTGCATATAAACACCAGAATAGTTGGAGGACATAAAGTACGAGGTACAGATGGCAGCTGGGTTGTAAGCATCCAAAGGGAGTAAGTCATTTCTTTGTGTTTTTCAGAATATCCTTTATCTACCTTCATGCTAAGCTTAGGAGTGACTAAAATTATCTTTTTAATTTCTCTTAGGAAGGTTCATTTGTGTGGTGGCTCACTGATCAGAGAAGACTGGGTTTTGACTGACCAGCAGTGCTTCACGTCCTGGTACTGATCCAGCAGCTGGTGCTTCTTGTAGATTCTCTTCTGATGCACGTCTCTCGTTTGCAAGACTTACTTTCTCCCTGCATGTGTTTAAAATACGCTTATTTGATTCCCCCAAACCTTCTTGCTTTTCTACCTTAAAAGTTTGCATGTTTGCAGCATGCAAAAGGTTATTGTAAAATATTGCTTTGAATATGTTTAAATTATTCTTTATAAGAGAAATTTAGTTTTTGTTGTTATTTTTACTTACTGCAGTGACTAAGTTTCTGGCATCTACCAAATCTACCTCCAAGGTGAAAATGACAGAATCCCGGAGGTCAAAACTCCAAGATCACTCAAATTTATTAGAATAACTTGTTTCATTGTGTTTCCATGGCTGCAGAAGTTGTTTAAAAATGTTTATAAAATGTTTTTTGTTTTTTTTTACCTGTTTCAAAGAAGACTTAAAAGTGCATTAGAGTCATGGAAACAACTTTGCACACATCTGACCAGGCAAAAGTTCAAGAGATGTGAACTCGTCAGTGACTTGAAATATACTTACGGGTGTTTTTCCTAGATATGAAAAAATATTCCAGATATCTCAGTGTCCCTCTTGTAGATGTTTACTATAGCTTTTTTTTTCCTCTTGGATGTTTGCTTCTTGGTTGGACAACTGCTTCCTCCAGTGGATTACAGCCGGTGAAAGTGTAAACTTGGCTGCCACCTCTAAATATGAGGCTTTGGCTTTGGGAAACTTCTCCCCATTGTTACTTACAGTAATGAATCACCAACTTTAACCCTTTTAGCTGTGTGTTTATTTATTTTGCCCCTGCTTAAAATTTGCATTCCCATAAGTGAGTATATCTTTTTGAGTCAAAGTAAAGGAAACACGAACAGGTGTGTGTTAATTGTGAAAAATAACAAAAAATGGCACACAGCACAAATTAAAAAGGTTTCAGGCTTGTCTAAAAAAACAATTTGGAATGATACATCTGTAACTCTAAACCTTCATCATATCATAGTACAATATGTGAACGTTATCCCTGCAAAGGTGGAACGTAAAGCAGAACAAAGTTAGAGAGATTTCAGTAGCAACAGTCAAGATGAGGTGTCCAAAATCTCTATTTTGGCATCATCTGTTCTCAGAGCTGACGGAGCTCAGGTTAAAAGGTGAATCATTGGTTACTTCAGTCAGTCTTTAGAAGCGGCATTTAACTCTTAAAAGTACATAAGGCTTATGTCTAATTCCAGTCCTTGTGATCATCAGTGTTCCAGATCTCAAGGATTACAGCGTGCAGGTCGGTCTGCGTCACCTCAATGAGTCTTCAAGCCGTGCGAGACTGCGCATCTCTCGCCTGATCTGCGGCCCAGAGGGATCCAATCTGGTTATGTTGAAACTCGAAGAGTAAGTAGGCAACTACTCACAAGGTTTCCATGAATTTATCAGAAACTAACAATGCAGAAAACTATTGAATTTTTTGTACCATATATCCAATATGACTATCATGATTAACTTGTTCCCTCCATACCGTTTCTTCTAGCCCCGCCCCCGTGTCGGAGGGTGCTTCCACCATTCATCTTCCGGTAAAAGAGTGTCACATTGCCGAAGGCACCAACTGCACCATGTATGGATGGGGGGAAACTAAAAGTACTGCCTTCTTTCACCTATGTGCAAACACACTTTCTATGTTATTGGCTATTCCTGAAGAATTTCTGCCACATTCGCCACGAATTGCAAACAAATGTTTTGTTCTTCTCTTTACAGATACAGGACATGATGAAGCACTAAATAAAGTAACCATGCCCATGGTCAACAATGAAATATGCTCACAAATCAAAGGGGATGCTGGGGAAAGCAGAATATGTGCTGGTGGAAACATAGGAGAAGGAGTATGTGATGTATGTATCATTCATTTAATAGAATTAAAAAACACTGATGCTGATAAATGGATTTGTCTTCATAAAACGTTGGGGTTCATTCATTCCAAACTCTCTGTTAACTCTTCTTCCAGAGAGACTATGGTGGTCCGTTGGTTTGCCAGGAGCATGAACGCAAAGTTATCATCGGTGTGAGCATTCAAAGGACCAAATGTGCCTCATCGCAGCCCGCGCTTTTTGTTAACGTTGCTTACTACTCGGAGTGGATTTACAAAGTGTTCAAACTTTACCCCAGTGTGGAGAGGAACTGATGCTTCGGCGTGAAGAGAAATCTCAGAGTGGAGTCTGCAAGAGAAGGAGAAAACAAGACTTTTTCAATGTGAAGGAGCAACAAGGAAAAAAAGACCCCATGGAGAGTGGTCAACATGGTATTTGGAGACTTGGAACTGGAGACTGGATGTACCAAATGGGATCTCACCACTTTACAAATGAGCAGAACTTGGTACTATTTTTACAGCCAAAGTCTTGGGCACATGGACGGTGCACTAATTTTTATCTTGACATCTTCATCATTTTTGAAGCCATGTAAACAAAGAAGATGAGAAAGACACTTGTGACTTATATCCTGGAATCTACTTGAACCCAGCTTCATGGCGGTTACCAGTTAAGGTAGCCCTCTTTGAACGGGATTTCCTTTCTACTTGTTTTTATGTTACTTTGGACCACAAAATGTGCCTTTTTAAACTTGGACTAAAGGAAATGGCTCCTTTGTTTCAGCAAATGTACTTGTTTCATTTTAGGATACTTCACAAATACCACAGTTAAAATAATCCAGTAAAAAACTTAAATATAGGCATTAAATTGTCATTAAAATCCTTCTTATGAGGAAAAAGTGAAGGCAATCAGTCTGTAAAGCCACGTCTGAGTCCAGCACAGGTTTAAACTTGGCTTCAGGCTCAACACTCAGCTAATGGGTAGAATACACTCCAGTAGCAGCTTCTGCAAGCCTTACAGAGCTAATTATGTGCAGTAGCTGAACTACCTTTTCCCCAGTTAGCTGTAACTGTTAGTTTCCCCGTGAGAGGGTCTAAGTAGGGCTGAGCAAACTGCTCCAAATCTTATGCTAATATTTGTAGCATGAGAGAGAGAAGAGCCATGCCAAATATAACATGGCTATTTGGTCTCCAGTTTGGAGGGAACTGTGGCCCCTGGTGGGCTGTGTGTGGTCAGTGGAATATTTGATACTTTTTTTGTTTCATGGAAAGTGACTTTGTATGTACAAACCTGCAGGTTTATTATGTTTCTGCCGTGCTGTAAGATTTTATAGGTCTCATAGATCTGGAGTATTTTGGGTTCACTCAGTAATGTCAGATTGGCTTCTTTGTGCTTCTGAATGTGTTAAATATTTAAGGAGATTGCTAGCTTATAGAAATGTGTATTTATTTTAATGAATTAGCTAAAGAAATTGGTTTTTTAAAAAAAGAAAATCCCTAATTTGATGGGATTTTACACTGTAGTGTTTTTTTTGTTTGTTTGTTTGTTTTAACCTGAGAATATAAAATCCTATTTCCAAAGAAATGTAATACTTTGCAATCCCCCTCAGATTATATCAAAATACAAAGACAACTTATCAAATGCTGATACTGAGAAACGATATTCTCTTAGAAATACACAGTTTGATGCCAAACACGTTTTCGTACTATAACGCATCATCGGATGTCGACCGGTAAACTGTTGCTCCGTTTCGTTCAAGCTCTGAGTCTGCAACTTCCAAACAGAATTTCCAACTCTGATCATATTTCCAGTTTTCAACACATAATGCATTTTTAGATCTTCTTTATTTATGGTTTGCTTTTTAGAGCTTCAACTCGCATTAGTAAAGAATACTGTCTTTTTTTAATGCAGTACTCCCTCGAACATCCGCTCCGTGAAGGATTCAGCCTCTCTGGGATGCTCATATTNCAACATCCGGTCCGGATTCAGCCTCTCTGGGATGCTCATATTCTACCGGTCATGGTACAGATCTTTTTTTCTTTTTTCTTTTTTTTGGAACATCTCACAGGGATAAAATCACTCAGTTTCAACATTTGTTGTTATCTTTTACAGTTAACAATACAAAGTACAACATGTCTCATATGGCCAAACCTCTTAAATAAGGCCTTCCAGATCTGGTTGTAGGATTGTTAGGTGGTCTTTATAAATTCCTTCTAGGCGTGTGAGTGGTTGGTTGTTTCTATGTTGGCCCTGCAATGGACTGGCAACCTGTCCAGGGTGTACCCTGCCTCTTGCCTAGTTACTGGGACAGGCCCTCTGCAACTCTATAATGGATGGATGGATGGATGGATGGATGGATGGATGGATGGATGGATGGATGGATGGTATTAACAAGAAGGAATCAACCACATGATGTTATCGTTTTTACTGGGTTGGATTTATTTTAATACATAACGATCCATTATTCTGTTGTAGCCACATTTATATTATTACTTAATACTAATTAGCCTCAGAAAATACAAAAATCAGATGTTTGATTAATGCATGAAATCCCAAAATAAATAGTCTTGCACAGTTGACGACTAACGTGATGTCAGTTATAACTACAGAAGCTTCATCAAAGGTGAGTGGCTGATCTGTGAAACCAAATGCCGAATATTCTCAGTTATGTGGCAGATTATATCCGTTTTGTTTTGTTTGTAAGGTTTCTTGTTAACCATGCTCTGAAGATGTTATTTAATGAACCTTTCTGTAAATAGCCTCATGCAATCTGTAAATTCAAGTTGTAAATTTTGTATAAATACTTTTAAATATACAGCTGCTATTTTGTGTTAGCGACATTTTTTTTGTATTAATGACCTGAATTTTGTATCCTTTGTATTATTCCTATTTTAATAAACAACTTTATACTGAGTTCTGTTTTCTGTGTGTGATTCACTCTCCATTCGCTCTGATTTTGGAAGTGGAGCCCAAACATCGCTCAGGGAAGCAAATCCTGGTGTTGGATGAATATTTTAGTGTTGCTGAAGTTACAGGAGGTCAATTATAGAACCAGACGAGCAATAAATAACAACATCTTTGGGATCGTTTTGGATGACTCGTGTGGGCTACAGTGGACTTTGCTTTTTAGTTAACTTTAGGTCGCTCAATATGAGAAAAATGCTTCAAGTTCCAGATATAAAATAAATTTTCTATCAGTAGTAAAAGGTCAGGCCTTTTACTAAAAAACAAATAAAAAAATAAAAAATAGTACAATATTTGTTAAATTATGCTTTAACCCTCTATGGCATGGTGTTGCCCTCAGGCAACAAACCATTATTTTGGCCCACACACCGGCCCGTTAAATTTTTTAAAGTAAAACATCAAATAAAAAGTCTGATGAGTTTGAGACCAATGAAATTTGAGCTGGGAGTGGCTTTGACCCTTCATCTTGGGGTGAAACAGTCCTTTTTGGGACCACAGCCAACTTGGACACACTGCCTGCAGAAGTAAAGACAGTAAAGACACTTTTTGTCTTCATTTATTTACTATTTACTCAGGGTAACATTGTGCAGTTAGACCACTTTTGTGTTAACTATAACTCATGGATGAAGATGTGTAGGGGTGCATAGCTATCAACATAATCAATTTTTTTGCTGTACTATCTACTGTTACTCACAATAAATGGAAGCACAAACATTTTATGGATGTAAGGAACATGATCAAGCAGTCAGGCTCATTCCTTCAGACAATGAGAAAGAGTGGACTCCAGAATCAGGTTTGAGGGAGAGTTAGGAAATCAGGATTCAGTCAGTAGAGTAACATACTGTATGGAATGAACATGTGTGTGTGTGTGTGGCCCAACCAATACCCAAACAGCAGAACTACAAGGTGTTCTTTGACAACTGGTTCACGAGTGTCCCTCTCATATGCTCACTTGCTCAGCAGGGAATTCATTGTACTGGTACTGTTCGTAGCAACAGACTACCGGGTGTGATGCTGAGTTGAAGAGAACTGGACGTGGATCTTTCGAACAGAAGACGGCCATGGTTGGAGAAACCACCTTGCATGCTGTGAAGTGGTATGATAACCGTTCAGTCAGTCTTCTCAGTGACTACATTGGAGCACACCCAGTCACCGACGTTGATAGGTGGGATGGCAAGCAAAAAAAAACATTTATTAAAGTTCCCTGTCCTGCTGTGGTGAGTACAATAAGAATATGGGTGGAGTGGATCTGCTGGACTCTCTCATTGCACTGTACCGCAACAGAATCAGGTCAAAGAAGTGGTACCACCGGCTGATGTTCCACTTCATTGACATGACCATTGTTACTGCCTGGCTGCTCTACAAGAGAGACTGCAGCAGCACTGGGATGACAAACAAGGAACAAATCAGGCTTTATTAGTTTAAGTTGTATTTTGCAGAAAGCTTATGCAAAAGTGGCAAGAGTCTGGAGAATTTATAATATAGAAAACCTTGGCGTTTTTGTACCCTCATAGCATGTTGTTGCCCGTAAGCAGATATATCATATTATAATTTTCAAAAATAATTTAAATGGATCTTTATTTATATATTGGATCTAAAATGTTCAAATGATTCAAATGTAAAGATTATCACATTTATCATGATCATTTTTAATAAATTATTCAAGTTAAAAAAAAAGACTAAAGCGCTTAAAATAGTTTGAACCACATTTAAAAAATGTTTACAAATGATTTTATTTTAAAATAAATTAACTGCCTAACAAACACCTCTAAATAAAAATAAATAAATATATAGACATTACTTGCTTACTTATAATTTAGATAATAT
>CM047997.1:21948861-22007517 GCA_026261665.1 Melanotaenia duboulayi
TAAATGGAAATTGGGTGAAACAAATAAAAAAATACTGGACCTGAGCTAACTTAGGATGGAATAAAGTGAAATGGAAATCTTTCCTGTGTTTTCATGATTAAAAATATTCTTGGAAATCTTAGAAGTTGCATCCTCAAGTCAAAAGAGAAACATTATTTTTTTGCATGTTATCAGCTTACAGTGCAAACAACAGAATTCCTGATGGTATGAGATGCACATGGCATGATTTACTTAAACAAATGAAAATGCCCAGTTAATGATATACACCGATTTTGGATCAACATGTCTGCCATTAAGATGAAGTGTTGCAAAAAGGTAATGCCTATTTCAGTATGACCATTTCAAACCACACTGAAATGAAACAAAAGTTAAATTGGGACTAAACTAAACTGTTTGGCAGGGGAAAACATACATCAAGCATGAATTTGGGGAAACATTTCACTTTCAAACCTACAAAAACTGGTGTCTTATGCTCCTGAACATCTACATTGTTGTTAAAAGAGAAGTAGATGCAACAAGGTGGTAAACATGCCCCTCTTTTCAACTTCTTTTAAATCTGTTCCTTGTATTAAAGTTAAAATTTTCACATTTTTCCCAATAAAATTAAGGTTTATGTTTTTATATGCTTGTGTATTAGTTTCAACCAATTATTGTTCAGCTTAATTTAGTGTTTAAATTATTTGTGTCTTACACAATAATAGGGTTACAGTTACTGCATGCACCTCATCAGGATCTGTGCACAACTGTTATCTCTTCTTCTTTGTGTACCACATGTGTAATACACATATTACATAACAGCACATCACAGAAGTTCTTATAGTTTATTTACACTATGCACATGTTTACCCTCCAATCTATTTTGTCCTTGCTCACAATCGTCCTGCCTCTATCATATAGTTCTTTATTTCATGTTAGTCAGAGCATCAAAAGAGTCATGACAGGGGAAACCAGGGTTTTTAGCCAACAAATATTTAGAATATTTAGAGTACAGATGTTCCTTCTAAGCAATGCATTGTTTCCAACACAATCAATCACATGATAAAAACAACTGGGTGCTGATAGACACAACTGAGCAGCATTTTTATGTGTCTACATTCTCATCAGATGCGTTCACATGCCATGCCTTCATTACAGCACAGATCTGATAATATAATTATGCTGTTTGTCAAAATACTGTAAAATTTGTGTTAATTTGTCAAAGTATAATACTGTCTGCATTAAAAAAAAAAGAAAAAGATACACAATGGAGCCCTCAGCTTGTAGTGTGAAAAGCATTTTCCTTGTAAAAAAGAGGATTTAATTCAGTTCTATACCTGCAAATTCTGGAAGTAAACTTCACACCACCTATAAAATAAACAGGACGGCTTTTGTTAGAGAATGACTTCAGAATCCACAATGGACTACCTCATTAAGCACAAGCAAAAGGATTTTTCATGGTCCTCTGAGTCCTCTGTCTGTAACATCTCTAGACATGTGCGAATCAAGCTTAAATGAAGAGTTAATGCAATACAATCACACAATCTTGTTGATACAGAAGACTTGCAAAAACGAGTAAAATCCTCCCAAAACCAAAGAGAAAAATGTTTAAAAGCAATGAAGTTGGTTTAACTTCACAATTGTCATGTAGTGCGCCTAAACTTGTGCTTTGGGTGATTTATAATCATAATATATGTTAAAATAAAATAAAATAAAAAAAACATTTTGCAAATGAAACGTGTCACCTTTAAATTTAAGCTTTTTGGAAATCAGGTCTTTGTCAACTCACAAACTTAAAATTGTAAAAGCATGCACAAATTAATTAATTTTCCCCTTTATTTAAATTAATATGTGACATTTATTTTGTAAATGCATTCCAGTTTTGAAGAGAGGTATATGTTGACCACACACTACCAACTCTTCCAAGGTTTGATTAGTTGCGACATTAAAGGTAAATATGTTATGTTTGCTTGTACGTATTTTAAATAGTATTTAATATAACAATAGCATTGCATGACTTTAATAGCATACAAAAATGTTAAAATAATAAGTAAAAATAGTTAAAGAAGCTGCTGTATTTCTCAGCAGCAATTGCTGATACATATGAAATGTTTCAACATTCAAAAGTGAACACTTAAATTGTCCTTGAGAGACGCTCTAGTTGAAGTCTAAACTTTTCCCAGACATCTTGAAGGCAGCATTATCTGGGGTAACGCTATGCTGACGTGTCTTACCTCTTGCACCGGAAGTCTTTATTTCAATTTGTCTACGCGGTCCGAGAGCGTCTCCGTCCGCTCCCATTCAGTCTCATCCCCAGACCCGGAAAGATTTCAGCGTCTGTGTATGCATGACAAAGTGTGTTTCCGGTATAACGTGTGTGTTGATCGGTGTTCAGCCTTTTTCTCTTGGCTTTCATTAGAACAGTCACTCACATCTGTGTCCCGGCTCCCTTAACCTGGTCACCCCTTAACGGCGAGATATCTCAAACCGGTGGACATGGCTTCTGTTTCGGCACCAGCTCAGACAGCCCCCCTTCCGGCTGGTCCTATGCAAAGAGGAATTGTAAAAATGGTAGGGAATCCTAACATGTGAATATGTGAGCTTACTAGAAACAGATAGCTAGTTAGCTTAGTGCACCGAGGGCTAATAGGGACTGAAATAAAGGGTTATTGTCTTATAACTTCACACAAGAGCTCAATTGACTGTAAAAACTCTAGGGGCAGCTCAGTTCCAGCGTTGTCACTAAATATCAACAACTGTCAGTAATATTCAGCCCACCAGGCTGCAGCAGCATGCCGGCTAATGTTAGCTAGTTTGCTGCTAAATTTACTAGCCTTACAACAAGCTGAAGGATAACTGACGTTATCACGCTTGCTTTGATTTTTTAGCCATTACTACCCCAACTACTTACTTAAAATAGTTCTATGCAATGTGAAAATGAGAAACGGTTGAATGTCCTCCGACATTTCTGAATTTGTTCGTGGTAAAGCTGACTGATCTTATGGGACTTTGAAACTTGTGGTGCAACGTTAACAGATGTTCAATTTCTTAGCTAACAGGTAGCTAACCGTTAGCTAATTAGCTTGATCTGTTTAGAAACGTCAAAGTTTTAATTAACATTGTTAATTGTCAGTCGCAACGATATCCACCCCGTATACAGCAAAACTACGCAATGGGCTTCATTATTTTATTTCCCAAAATGTAAATTAATTCAACCAGCATTAAAGCTAACGAGAGAAGCTCCTCACTTTAGAGTTATAGTTTCATTTTTGTTTTATACTAAGTCCATTGAGTCAGGCTTAAGTGTTTAAAGTACCACTTATTAACGTAGATTCATCGATCCTGATTGTTGGAAAGCTGCTAAATGTGTTCAATCGTGGAGCATATCCTCAGAAAACCGGTCACAACCAACCATAGGAAATGACACGTAGCAACTACTTTCTTACCCCACAATCTCCCTGTAATTTAGTTTTTTCCGCTACTTTCAGTGATTATATTTGCTTTAACTTATTTAGATGTACATCCATGGCATTTAAACCACAATTCAAATATAAGACCTTAACGCAGAATTGGCAAATTGTCCTTCTTGTTCCTTTGTGTAAATTTATTGTTGCTCTCCCACCTTGAAACACCCCTGGGACAATAGTGTCTTACTGAAGGACATTTAAGAGGAGGTAGTTATCAGATGAAAGCTTCTTCCTGTTTCCTTTTTATGTTTATCAACTCAAGAAGAAATGTTATCTTTTATTTCATTATTGCTCACTATTCCCACCACTGCCTTGTTACTGGGAGCAAACAAGTCTTGGGCACTGCAACTAATGATAGTAGAAAATATCATAGAGTAGGAAAATTAGTACAGACTTGTTATTTACTTACCAAATCAGATCATAATACCAGTTTAACGCCTCTATTTATGTGTGCATATTTATTGACTCAAGTACATGCAGCTCAGACTTGTGCCATGTTTAACCAACTTTAACAAGTCAATTTAAGTAAGATTGCCGTTGTATGGTAAAGTGAATAGGCTGCTCATTCGGATGTGATTAATTCCCTTCACAATAAAAAAATATTTAAAAGGCAAGATGGGTGAATTTATGAGCCGTCCAGATTGTAACACTTAATTTCAGAAACTTTACATTAATAATTAACAATAATCATTTGCTTTAAAAATGGCTATTCCTCCTTGTATCAAAATATTAATATAACTTAAAACTGATGTCTTATTAAGGCGCTTTTCTGCAATGTTTTCTGTTCATCAGGCTATTTTTTCTGCTTTTCCTTTACATTTCTGTAATTGTAGACACACTCGTCTAATGGTAATCGGAGATGAATGACTTTGTGCCTGTTTGCTGCTGCCTTATATTTTTTTTTGTCTTTCATGGGTCATCATTTTGTAAAATAAAAAAAAAATGCAGCTGCATCTCTAATGCGCTGGGATGGAGTTGGTCAGTTAGTGATGAACACCAGTGGTTTGATGAAAGGGTTTATCTTGCTTGCATCTTAGATCAACAGCATCCAGGGATGCTCCCTGCAGACATGCTAGAGAGTCTGCAGATAAAAGGTGTTTGCTCAGATTCATGTAAATGCCATGGTTGTCACACCCAAGAGAAGGTTATCTCTCCCCTCTTTTTTTTTTTTTTTTTTCTTGTATTTAACTACATTATCAGATGGCGTGATCACACTGTCACCATGGTAACATGTAGTTGGAAGTTGCTAAAGCCCCTGTTAGTTTCCTGGTTTATAGCAGCTGATGATGTGATTTAATTTTTTCTTGTTTTTATTGTCTTTCAAACAAGTAGTTTTTCAGTTGCTTAATATAACTAATGACCTGGAATAGAAATAGAAACTAAAAATCACAACACAAATCCTCTTTTCACAGATGTAGTTTTGCATGTCTGGTAATTGTTCTCTTTATCATAGTCTTGGTACTGAATTGATTTTAATAAGACATTGCTAGAACATGTTAGCTTTAAGTAAAACAGTGGACAAGTCCTGTTTTCCACCGTTGACGGTCTCTGTTGTCATCTCTCCAGGTCTTGTCAGGCTGTGCTATCATTGTTCGGGGCCAGCCTCGAGGCGGCCCACCCCCAGAGCGTCAGATCAATCTCAGTAACATTCGAGCTGGAGTCATGGCCCGCCGAGCAGCACAAGGCCAACCTGACACCAAGGACATCCCTGATGAGGTGAGCAGTTTTTACCCCACTATGTCTGCACCCATTTGAATTTAAATTAGTCTTACAAAACCAGTACAAGTATCTCTTTTTACTGTGGAAATTTTATTTTCCTCAGACCCTCCACCCCAGAACTTTGTTCCTTTTCATTGACAAAATATCAGAGATAAACAATATCAACTGACTGTGAGACGTCAAGATAACACAAATTTAATCAGTCTTTTGTGTGGAAATCCTGTAAATGTGTCTGTCTGTGAGTCAGACATGAGCACTGCTGGACTTAAATGCTGCTTGAAGTTGTAAGTCAGGCACAGGAAGAAGCAGAGCTGAATTAAAGTGCTCCATAAAGCTATATAGCATGTAGATTTCACTACTAAAAAATACTCTTTATCTCGTATATACTTTCCCTACTAAAGACCAGAGTTGAGCGTATTTTGACTGCTTCCTGTCTGAGTGACATCACCTCCGCTGGCTGGACTCAAGTCTTTCCCAGAAAGTCAGCGAGAGCTAAGACACCAACACCAACACCAGGTTGTCCAAGAAATTAGGAAATGCTACCCTAAGTGGCTTTAGAAAACATGGAAAAGGAGTAAAGCGGGGTAAAGCGTTACAAAAACGGAGGGCTGTTGTTAGAAAATGAACGCAGCTTCTATCAGAAACAGAATTGTAGGAGAGACCGATGTATACTTATTATAAAAATAATAATTAAAGAAAAAGGGTTAAAAAAAGGCCTGTTCAGCGGCTGTGTCATAAAGGCCTGTAGAGACAAAATAATTTCTTTAAAAAAAGATATTTTCCCATCGTTTTTATACGTCCATCACATGATTAGACACCTCCCCCCGGAAACAATTAGGTTACATAGTAAAACACAAAATTTAGAGGAGAATTAGGAAATGGGGAAAAAAAATTGAATCTTGGGGAAAAAAACAAAAACAGAGCCTTAGACTCTTTTAGTGACTTTCTTCCTTTATATAAAGCCACAGTTTGTCCAAGATGTTGCTCCTATGGCATCGAAGAGGGAAGAGTTGGGCCTGTGTTTGGGGATAAAGGAGAGGTGGAGCTACGGCATCATTGGTTCAAGAGAGATGCAAAACGCTTATAAACATGGAAATAAAATGTTGTTTTTAGATTTATTACCAATAAATCCTCCAAAAAACTGGCTCCACGTGGATGCAGCTTTCAAACAATTAAAGACTAAATAATCCAAAAACAATATTAACAAAGTGACTGTTTTAACACTCAAATGATTTCTTTGTTTTTGGGAATAACCCTATTTTCATTAAAAGGTTTACAACCAAAAGACTTGATGTTGATGTGTTTGAGAAAGACAAAGAGGCAGAATCTCTGCAATGGAAAAAAAAAGAGGTGGACATAGAATTAAGGAACACATGTACAACTTTTCACCCATGTTTGTAAAGTTATATCAAAAGGAAATCTCTTCATCAGATACATGCCATTAAATTATCTGAAAATCTGTTGGTGGTCTCAGTTTTTCTACCATTAGCCTCCTTATCCATCAACATGTTACGTCCCCCTTTTGTCCAGGGGTCAATAGGACAGTAACACAGACGAAGTCGGACCAAGGATAAATAAAATGATCTTTATTAATAATTAAAACAAAAAATGGGTTCCAAAACAGATAATCCTTCTCCAGCTATGGTTTAACTATAAAACAAAATAAACTAAAAGTGTCCCTTTCGGGTTTTAACAAATATCTTTAACACTAACAAATAAACCAAACAAACCAAAAATGTCCCTAAAATGGGCTACACGCTCACAGGCAGACTTCTAATAATCTAACAAAACCAAGCTCCTAATAACACGAAGGCAGGGACGGTACTCAAACTCAGAACACTAAAGCAATCAGTCTTATACCAAAGCTCCAAAATCCACACACAGGAAAGTCTCTGAATCACACAAGCAGAAATCTCTCTCAAACTGGCAAGTGTGTGTCCCACAGTCCACAGCTGCCACCAATGATGGTGATGATGCTTTCTTAAATGAGGCCTCTCCTCCGGATTGGGTAGCTGGTTAGGGGGTGAAGCATAGGGCGGCCAATCATGAAGCAGGGGAGGCGGGTGGGGTAGTCTCCACAGTCACTTTGTTTCCAGCACGTGAAACTCCCACTCCTCCTGGCTGATAAGCCGGCGGGCGTAACAACATGCAACACTTTCTTTGTGGTTAGTTTACACATGACATGACAACCGTCTCTGCATTAACCTGACAAGACACATTCCCGATTCATTGCTTGTGATTGGATTACTCTAAAGTGACATTATTTCTGTGTGTGTCTGTGTGTTGTAGCCGTGGGCCTTCCAAGCCAGAGAATTCCTGAGGAAGAAACTAATTGGCAAAGAAGTGTGCTTCACTGTGGAAAACAAGACAGCTTTGGGCCGCGAGTATGGCATGGTCTACCTGGGGAAAGGTGCACCGTCACTTCTAAGAGGATTAACAGACGATGAATAACGTCAACACACATCTTTGACGTGGGGAAAATAAAGTTGCCGGTCTGTGTTTGTTTGTGACTGAAATATTTCTACCTTCTGGTTGTAGATGCGACAGGTGAAAACATTGCTGAGTCTTTGGTGAATGAAGGCCTTGCGACAGTCCGAAGGGATGGAATCAGAGGGAACAAGTAAGACTTTGCTTCTGAGAATATTTAAGCATCAGCCTGTAAATATTAATTCTGTTAATGAAAGTTTTCCCCCTCCTCCTGATACAAGGATCAGGTTTTATTTATCCATCAGTTCTCTTTTATTTCTAGCCTAACAGAGCAAACCGCAGGCATTTTTAAACCAGTGTTTGTCTCAGATGGAAAGACACAACACCTTAGGGAGTACATGAAAGGGGTGTGTTTTCACAACCTGTTCTCCTTTACTGTTAACTCTTAAAATTTGAGATGTTTGATCTTAATTATCCTAATCTAGGCCAACATTTAGATCATGGTTATTTAAAATGATCACCTTGGAAGCATCATGCTTTAATGAATGAAGCCTCTACAGGCAGCTGAAGTGGTTTCTTCAGGACCTGAGTTGGCTTTTTAAGATGGGGAGTGACTTATTACACCACAAGGCAATAAAAGGGAACATAATCAAAACAATTCTATAAAATCTTGATTATCTGATTATTGTAATCGTAGTAAACCTGAATTTTATTAGTCCTACTGCAGCTATACATGTTTATAATCATTTTTTTTCCCTGCTTCTGACTTGCTCTCCATTGAACAGGGACAGATCTTTAATTTTTTTTTATTTATTATACTTTATTAATCCCAAGCTGGGAAGTTCTTTCTCTGCGTTTAACCCATCCCAGTTACTAGGAGCAGTAGGCTGCCAGATTCCAGGGCCCAAAATGAGCTCAGAGAACTGGTAGGATGCAAGATGGATGTCAAGTTTGCAGTAATCTGAAAAAAACCTGAAAAGTTCAGTAGCGCTTGTTTAAAGGCTGAATAATTAGGATTTTTTCCTTAAATAATTTAAAATGTTCTCCTTTGCTGCGAGGGATAAAAGGAAGCTTCCCTATAAACAATCTGTCTCCGACATCAACAATGTCTTTGTCAAGTTTTTCTCCTTCAAAATAAGAGTTCTGTGCCGGAATAACTTGGCTGCTCTCCGTGTTGCTTTTTCAAGCTTCTTGGTTCGTTAACCAATCATATGCAACTCTCCACGGTTGCCTAACAACATGGCAGCGTTTGGTATTTTATGTTGGCAAAAGAGCAGCAGCGTGCAGGTTTGGAAGCTAGTAAAAGAAGCAGACTAGAGAGGGTGGGTGAGAACTCTGTGTTTTTCTCTTTCGACTGCAGTTCTGATTTGAAACATTAGGTGTCAATGCTACTTATTTTGGCTTTAAAGAATCGACCACGGTGTGCATTCAGAGCAGCCAGTGTGTTGCTTTCCAGTTGCTGGCGTGCTATGCGGTGCGGAAAGCTTAACTCGGCTTTAACGTGATGTTCCAGGCTGGAGCACAAAGTTGTGACGTGCAGTTTCTCAGCCTCAGATGTTGCTGGACAGCGACCGCACCAGGAATGTACATAATAAATGTTACTGGGCCTTCAACATGATTCACACACAGGTCAGGTGTGTGGGGCTTAACTCTGGACATTTTATGACACTTCAGTGGCCTCTGTGGTCTTTTATTTTATCATGTGCTGTGGAGGAGGCAGCACAGAGAGAGACACGATAAGGGACCTAACAAATTGGTTTAGAGAGCCGGCTTTGTCCTGGGTTGCCCACTGGATACCATCGAGGAGGTGATCAGTGTGTTGCTAACGCTGTAGTCACGCTGCTGCCTAGGGGACAAAATATGAATTAGCTTAGCATCTACTTTCTTTTGACATTGAATTTTCCTTATTTATGTGCTACTATAAACTCAGAACTGAATATTTGACTTATAATTAAAGGTTGAGTATTCTAAGCAGTAAGAGCCTGTTTTGTATATGATAACGTGCATTTACATGGACATCAGTGTTTTTGGCTATTTAAACAACCAGGGTTCTTATCGGGTGTACAGTTGTCTCTTGGTTCTCATTATTTTAAGAAGCAGAGAATATTCACAAAGCTGGATAAGTGATTACATACCAAATTATTCTGGTTTCTATCTGAGTCCTCAAGGTAGCGTATCTGTGTTTTTCAGACCTTATCCAGGTTTCTTAAAGCAGGGTAGGATGTTTAGCTGTCAACACAAAGGGATATTCCAAAATCAAACCCTAACACCGGGCACATGGATGTCCTGTCATCGAGATGCCTTTTATCCTATGACAGATTTTGTAGTATGTGTTTTGTTATGGTGCCATAATCCTAAGTGTTGACATGCAAGACCTTGCTCTACCTTTTTATATAAGAAGACTGATATAATAAACATTTTCCCTCTAAAACTATTGGCTCGGTTTAGTTTAGTTTATTAGGCTCCTCATTAGCTGCAATAAAAAGCTGCTGCTATTCTTCACCCCACACTCACTGGCTCAGCGAAAAGGCCAGCGAAGTCATTTTGGATGTAAAAAGCTTGTTAATTTGCAACTTGAGTTTGTGTGAAGGGGATGGTGGAGAAATCTCTCTTGGCAAAATGACATAAACTTGTGCTTGCTAAAGCTCCTAGTGGCACAACGCTGGAGAGTCTGTGGGGAGATGCATTTAAGTCCTCAACTGGCTGAGTGCAGAGAATTGAGACTGAGCCTCGGTATCCCAGATGGCAGCAGCATGCCCCTGCTGCTATAACAACGTCCCTGTGAAACTCCTTCCTGCCACATAGTCCCTATGCTGTAATCCCCTTAAATACACACCCCATGCTATATGACAAAGTGCGGTACACCCCCCTCCAGTGGCAGTATTTGCACATAACACACATTACAAGTAATTTGACTCATGCTGCTGCATTTGTATACTCCAACATGAGCAGAGATGATGTGAACATTTTGCTACTAATGACCCATTTAAAGCATTCTGTGCAATGGCCTATAACAAGCACTAATGTAAATGATGCTTTAAGTGTAAGCTGACATCATTTGGCCGAAGGGGAGGCCCATTACTCAGCAAGGATTCAGGGCCTTTGTTTTTTCTCACTGTGCGCTTGCCTCCAATATCATTACTCCTCGTGACTTGCTGTGTTGATCACAGTAACTGGGATGTGATGATAATTATGGAGGAGATAATGATGATAGCTTCGGACATTGCAGTTAAGCATGTGTTCAGAAGCTGATTGCTGCTTGCTAACATGGGCAGCCAGTGAACAAGCTCATAGCGGGAGGTGGGGGGGCAGTCTTCGGGACTCGGTGGAAAACCAAGGCAGGGTGCTTTCCCCTTCCCTTTGTGCCATGAAGATTTTCTTCGGTGCTTTTTAGTAAACCAGCCCACGTTCACACCCGTTTAACCAAAACCAAAGTGACTCTGCAGAAGTAGACATAAACAGCTTGAAAATTTGGTCATGAGAGTTCATGGTTATGTAGTCAAGCTCCATTTGGTTCTATTGGTTTCCCAAAATAATATACGCAGACGACCAGGCAATTTAAGTTGGTTGCCAGGCAACATAGCAATGCAGCAGCATTTAAATCTTAGACAAAATGAATTATTCCAGTGTTTGGTCGACCTCAGCTTGCTTATCTCAACTTTATTTTCAACGTGTGATCTCTTGTCAACCCACCATCTTCATTCATCTTCAGTTGGCTTTTTTTTTATTTAATCAGCCTCCCACAAATGCTGAAGCGAGGCGCATCCACATGCTGTGGCTGACAACAAACGTCCAGGGGGGTGAACTGTCAACGGGGCCCACTGTTTAATAGCAGATCTCTTCTACTTAAATAAATACACTGGCTAACTTGGCTTCCTGCAACCTCTTCCAGCTATGTAGAGACAGCAGGGAAATGTAGATATTTGTATCTGAAGTATTTGACAGCTCAACTGAGACCAATGGAGATGAAAGATGTCACCTACAGCCTGTTCATATGTAAGGAACTGGAAAGTTCTCTCCTTGGCCTTGGAGCAAGACTGCTGGCGGAACAGTGCTGCAGTTTCTTCCCTGTCAATATCTGTTTTAACTTGAAGCAGTGTGTTGGATGGAGTTGATGACCTAAAAAGAACCTGATCTATTTGGAGACGGGGGCTAAGTTCACTATCATCTGCCTCCACACACGAGGTTATTTCTTCTTTTTCCTTTTTTAAACCAATCCCTGTCTGCTTTCCTCGATTGCATCCTTAGTGTCCCTCATCTCTTTTGTGGCTTTCTGTTCCTGTTCGGTGCTTGAATTTTAAGCAGCTTAAACACAATTCTCTTCTTACAGGAAGTTTTTGACCATTGTTGCTTAATAAGCAAGAAACTGTTTCCCCTCAGTATGAAATGAGAACATTTAGGACCAGAGTTCAGAATCTCAATTAGAAACACAACTGGGGAAAAAAGGCCGTGTGTGTTATGGTGTTTTTTAATTAAAAGCAAGTTAACAGACACATTTAAGCAATATGATGTGAAAAATTCAGTTTGTGTTTTTAAAAAAACTCATAGCAACTGGGCAGCCTCTGCTTCTAAGAGAAACAAAAGCCTGTTGGGTATTTAAAGTCATGAATAATGGAAGTGGTACAAGGGCCCTCAAAAAGCAGTAGGCTGCACGATTTAGGGAGCCAGCGTGGGATCAGCTGTGGTGTTTGTAGCCAGCTGCGTGAATGCTTTTGAAGAAGCAGTCAGACATCGTTTCTGTCTCCCTACAAAGTGCTCAGATACATTTTTAAGCATTTATAATCTGTTCATTAGGTGGCTGCTAGAGACGACTGTGGGGTTTGTCTGGAACATCACTTGATCTAATGCTGTGGATGTTTTAATGCAGGCGGCTGAATGGCCGATTGAACATGTTAAACTTAAAGGCAAACAACCACAATTAAGTTTCTCTGCAGACTGCTGTATGTTCAAAGCGGGTTTGAACGCTTTTAAGGCTTTTTCGTGCTAGGTCGTAGCAGTACCTGAAACTCACGGCTTCGGTGCAGCTGTGCTTTTAAACTGTATTTTTAGTGTTCAAAGCTGGTAAGGATCTGCTTTTCAAGTCTCAAGATCAGGTTCTCCCAGCTGCAGGTGTCAGCAGCAGCCAGATTTCATGCTGCTAAACTACTTTGTTAAACTCTGTTTTGCACAGCCTGTGTAGAGGTAAGATTTTGGTTTCCTCCTTTAAAGCAACAAATTCAATTTTTAAATGTCTGTTAACATTAGACCTGATGAGCCGTCACCCATGGAGTTGAGGTTTCACACTGTGGCTGCACGGAGGTACTTTGTAGAAGAGAAATCCTGGGAAGTTTAAGGAAACTTTTGCCATTTCATACTTTATTTTCAAAACTACTATCAGGTGTATTGAGGCCAGCTGTTGCAGAAGCCTCAGATGCTAGAGGTTTATCCACTTCATGTGCAGAAAGTATGATTGTGATGTGTTTTCTGATTGTTTATTTTCATTTGTGTATGCAGTCCAGATCAGGCCAGACTCTGTGATTTGGAGGACCAGGCGAAGGCTTCAAGAAAGGGCTTGTGGAGCGAGGGTGGCGGCACACACACCATCCGTGACATTAAGTACACCATAGAGAATCCCCGCAACTTCGTCGACTCCTTGCACCAGAAACCCATTAACGGTAATGAGATGGTGGTGGTGTACACACCGATGCACACACGAAGAAAACGTGACACATAAAAGAAAGAAATTAAAATGTTTAGTCTGAAATGCGTCCTTTTGGTTCCGGCTATTTCGTTCCGCCTCCTTTTACCGGTGCGCTCTCATTGTTTCATCCCTGACTTGCTGGAGGTGTAATGTGCCAGTCGATTTATTTCCAGACCATTGCTGGCAACAGTGGCTCAGCTCATTTTGTAACCCCTGAAATGATTGGGGGAAATGAACAGGGGGCAGCTCTTTTCTTTCTTCCATTTCATCCTCTTTCCATCTTTCCATTCATGAGACATTCAGGGTTATTTTAAAAATAGCTGCAATAATCCAGCTAGAGCTGTTCAGATATGAAGATGTGGCAGGTAAAACCTAAAATACAATTTGTTTTTGCTTTATCTTAACAGAACACAGATATGCAAGTTTTCTACAAAGCAAACATTTTTTTGAGCTCATCTCAGGTTACCATTTAGGTCTGAACCTTATATGGCTCAGGCTAAATAAATACTTAGAGAAAATGACTTTAATAGCTTTTGTAATGCATATAGTCTCAAACTTTGAATTAATATCAATAGCAAAAAGTTTATCATATCACATTTACAAGTCAAAAATAGGTGTTTCCCTCCTTCCATAAGAAGAATGGCTGTATTTAGTTCTTGACGAGCCATCCCATTGAAGATAATAAAAAAATAAAAAAACTTCCGTAAAATTCTTCTCCTCGGTGCTCAGATAATTTGTCAGTACATGACTTGATCTGAAATTAAATGCATTAGGAGTGAGATCACAGTAACGATGGCACAAGCATTTTCTAATCACTTTACAGCTTTTTGTGTGCAGGATGTAACTTTTGGAGTTTAGAATTACTGATACTCCCAGTAACCAACATGAATTAAAGCTGAATGCAGCCTTCGTTGTGCTCATCCAGGAACCCACATTACTGTTTCATAGAGAAGAATTCAAGACTGCGTTCACACTGCAGGTCTTGATGCTTAATTCAGATTTTTTTATGAAAGCCAATTTTTTTTTTCTCCTCATGATACTTCATGTTATAATTTATTGCAACTGCGATAAGACTCCAGTATGAACCGTCCATGGCCCTGACGTGACCCACATGCGCAGAGAAAGGCATGACATCACACGTGGTGCGCTGTGTATCCGGGAGTAAATGTGGATGCTACACTTGTTAGCATGAGTGTATCAGTTTCAAANTCCTGACGTGACCCACATGCGCAGAGAAAGACATGACATCTAGGAGTAAATGTGGATGCTACGCTTGTTAGCATGAGTGTATCAGTTTCAAAGGTGTTGTGCATTCAGAGCTGAAAAAATGACTTAACATTGTTCCATTCATTGTTTACAATCAGTCTTACTAGGGCTGGGCGATATGAACCCAATTTTATATCTCAATATTTTTTACCGGAATCACGATATACAACAAATATATCTAGTAAAAAGTAACCACAGAAAGATCTAATTTACAGCCTTCAGTGCTAAATATACTTTTATTAAGGATCAGCAGCACATGTGCATCAAAACAGTTTGACTGGAATTAAAGTAGCTTTATATTAAATGAAATGCTCCTAAAACAAAATGAATGAAAATACTTTTTAATGACATAATAAAAATACAGCTGTGCAAAATGCAAAAGAAAAGATGCTTTTAACTCAAAACAAGTTATCTCGATATAAACGATATTCCCTCATTCTGTATCGTGTCTGATAAAGTCTTGATATATTCAATTATCTCAGTATATTGACCAGCCCTACGTCTTACTTATATGGGAGGCGAATGGGTAAAAAAAAGTTGGATTTGAGATTTGTGCTTGCAGTGTTAATGGAACCCAAGTAGAGTAAAATCCATCAAGGGTGAGATTTTTCTCCCCTCAGAGTTAACCTTCACTGATCGTACATCCCACTGTTGAGCTTAAACACTGTTTTTTAATCCAGTCGGTTTCTTCAATCGGCAGCTGTGACGTGCCTTTGGCCTCTGTTAGCACACCGCGCTCTGCCTTTACTCCCTGACATGCTTCTGTTTCTTCCCTGCAGCCATCATTGAGCATGTACGTGACGGCAGTGTTGTTCGTGCCTTGCTGCTCCCCGACTACTACCTGGTCACTGTCATGCTGTCTGGTGTCAAGGTAACCTCCGCTCACTTTGCTGCACATAAAGATTTTATTACATTTGAACTTTTAAGGTTCATTTTTGGGGCATAGTAACGTGTGTTAAATAAAATAAAACATAACTGAAGTTAAAATAGTCACTTCTGAGAGTCTGCTGTTTCCTTTCCTTATTTCCTTTAGTCTGTTTGTTCCAGCAGTGTCATATCTGTGCCATTAAGTTTCTCCCATCAATCTCTTTCACCTTACCCAGCTTTGCCAATAGACCACTCAAGATAGCTAATCTTTTTCAATCTCCTTCTTGAAGATATTAAATCCATTTCAAGGTGTTCTTTGTCTCATTGTACAAAGGCTTATCTGTCAGAAACAAATTCAGCACAGTGACGTGAGTTAAAAGGGATATCACACAAAAAAGAAGAAAAAACTTTCCCCACTATATGTACGAAAATGTTCTGCTTGTTCATCTCTGTGTCAATCTAACCGGTCAGAAGAAGATGTGTGATTTTATTTCTTTTTCTACTCTCCGTGTAGTGCCCCACATTTAAGAGAGAAGCGGACGGGACAGAAACATCGGAGGCATTTGCAGCAGAGGCCAAATTCTTCACTGAATCCCGTCTTCTGCAGCGAGACGTTCAGATTATTCTGGAGAGCTGCCCCAACCAGGTCATACTGGGCACCATCCTTCATCCGGTAAAACACAGGAACCAGAACCTTGTGCTGTCGGTCACAACAAGTCATTTGGTCTTTCCTGTTTTTCATTTCTGTTGTTGTTTGATCTTATTTGTGTCCCTTTGTGGTAGAACGGTAACATTACAGAACTCCTGCTGAAGGAAGGCTTTGCACGGTGCGTGGACTGGTCCATGGCTGTTTACACCCAGGGAGCTGAGAAACTCAGAGCTGCTGAACGGTATGTAATTATTGATGTAAACAAAAAGGTGTAGCTTAATCCGAGTCTTGTTGGTCAAACGCATTTAAGAAAACGTCTGAATAGAGCTGATTTTGTTGCGGAAACCCATGTAAACACACATGTAAATCATTGGTGAAAGAAGGTGATCCGTTAAGTTTCAGCCTGGGATATTCAGTGTGTGTAAATGAGGGACTTAATACATCTAGTATCTCTGTCTATAATCGCACATTTTTTTCTTGAATGATTAATATTCATAGCTTTCTTTTGGACACAGGACCTGCTGATCTACAGTTCCCTTTTTAGGTGTCTTAACATGTTAGTTTGGATCTGAACTGATGTGTTACAACCCAAAGGTCACACAGTAATCTAACTACTACTGCTGCAGAACAGCAACATCTGTTTTCTGTGGCGTATAATAAACCTTCCCTCTAGGATAGCTGTGAGATTGCTATCACAACTCGGGAATTCTTGTGTTTCCTGCACGTCATTGCAATTTTGTCCAATCTCTGCAACTTCAATGCAACTTTTACAAATCCTAATAATCCGTGTAACTTGATATACATATGTATAGAAGTTTATCTCCGTGTTTGAGCTTAAACACCCAGATGAGTGCAGTTAGAATGCATCATATTTGATGGGTAATATCACCAGCAAGAACCGTAATTTTCACAAAAGCTGCTTCAAAATCAGGCATCTAAGGTTTAAAAAAATCCCAAATAATGCCACAAAATCATGGTGGAACAAAATAACTTCTTTTGTCACTGGAATCTAGTATTTATGAAGAAAGCCTTAATGATATGACAACTTTATGTACCTGATTAAGTGCATCGAGTGACATTGCAGAACGCACAGATATCAATGGATTGCACATTTCCCATACTGATCCTAAAGGTCACATGGGGTCTCACACCTGATCTGTTTTAACAAATTAAAAACACATAAGATGAACCGTCTTTGTCTGAACTAAAGCATGTAAAGGCCTTTTTAAGACACTGATGTGGAGTCTTCTCTAGACTTCTGTAAAGTTTTTCTGAATTTACGTTTTTTGGTTGAGCCCCTTCTGTCCTTACTAAAGTTTTGTTTTTGGCCAGATCTGCTAAAGAGCGCAAGATCCGCATCTGGAAAGACTACGTGGCGCCCACAGCCAACCTGGACCAGAAGGACAGGCAGTTTGTAGCCAAGGTGAGGCCTTAAAGTGGTTTTTCTAAGTCTTGTCTCGGCTTAAATTGTATTTGAAGAGATTTCCTTTCTGCCCCTTTAACCAGAAATGTTTCTGTGTTGCTGCTGAAAGTTCTTATGGTTGAGCATGAAAAGAAAAAAGCAGGTGTAGGTAAACATATTGTTTTTGGTTTTCATTCATTGGTAATGAGACTGAGAGTCTATTTATTGTTTTTGCTTTATTTGAAATTTCGTCCAGTTCCAGTGTAAAATGTTCTTTAGAAAGACAGTATTGATCTTTAAAAGGGTGTATTTGCATTATTGTCATTATATTAGTTGAAAATGGTCTCAAAATGACAACACATCACAGCTTTGCGCAATATTATCATTTATCACAATAATTTCTGAGAAAATTTATCACAGCAAAATCTGTTATTGTGACAACCAGTTTTTCTTGCTGTTGCCATTTGACATCTAATGTCCAGTTTCATTTTAATATGCTGGAAAAATCAGGGCTGATTTGAGGCTTCTGATGTTTTTCACACATCTTATTTTAACATCTGCGGCTCCCACTAAATAAAAAGCTAAATGGGGAATGCTTTACAACAACCTTGAAGCAACCGCAAGGCAAATAGCTGGTGTATGGTGAGCAGAAGCACAGAGATGGAGATATTGGTTTTAGGGGTTGAGAGAAAAGTTTGATATCAAGCATCTTGAAAATAAAAGCAGTTCCTCTGAGTTGTCGGCATGTATTAGTTCTAACCGGCAAGATTGAAGCCTTGATCCATTTTGGTAAAACAGCCTAACCTCGTTGTCAGAATGAAATCACATATTATTGGTTCCAGGTTGTCACTTTAATATTGTAAAGAAGCTCCAGCCTTAAAACATCAGCTTAAAATCTGCTCTCCTCTGTGAGCATTTTGATGACTTGAACCCCAGCTGTCACTGTACCCAAATATATCAAATTTAAAGTTTCTCTTCTTTTTCTTCTTCTTCTTTAAAATTTGTCTTTTGTCTGTGTTTGCTCCCTCCAGGCCCTTAACTTTAAAGACCCTGAAAAATGCATGGCTAGCCTGAGAGGTTACATAAAAGGTGTTGCTTTAGCAGTCTGCTTACAGAATAAATTCCATAAACTGCACACACAGAAAGTAGGCACAAAAAAGAGGGAAAAGTGTATGTATACATTTTTATTTCCTGAGTCAGAGGAAAGAGGCCAGAGAAAGGATAAAACATTTATATTATCAGCACTGAGGAGATCTTCCCACCCCCATTTAAAACATGTGGCAAACTCGAGTGTGAATGAAATAAGACTCAAAGAAGAAACTAAATGTGATTTTGTGTGGAGAGGTACTTTTACATATTTCTAGAAAGTTCTTTTTTATCTCTGTAGGACACATCTTTGTATCTTCCCTTTATTTCTGCTGTTCTGTTGGTCAGCATGTTAAAAGGATTAAATAAAAGTCTGCAACTTCTGGAAAACACATTATCACCTTGGAACGGAACGGTTTTCCACAGCGTAGGGTTACTCAGGTCTGTTACTGCCCCTCTTAACTCGCCCCGTAGCATCTGACACCTAATACCGCAGTGCACAGACTCTCCGAGGGACCCATCTATCCATCAGTCCCTTCATCATATACTCCTCCCCTTCTCCTCATCCACTCCACTTTTCACTTCTTATTACCTGAGTGATGGATAAATGGAAAGGCACAACAGGTCCAATTCCCACAAGTCAATCCTGCTGACGTGTCTTCGTTTTTGACTGTCTGGACTCTCTCTTTTCCTGTCCTCTCTGCTGGGCTCTAAAGAAGCAGATGTAGGCCACGTCCCAGCAGTCCCCTCCCCCCCGCCCTTCCTTCTGCTCAGGTAACCATTGGCTTGTGAAATGATGGACAAAAAGTGACGTGGTGTAAATCCTTCTACTGGTTTCTCATCGTAAGCTTCAAGCAAAAAACAAGTCATCAAAAACACAAAATTGTTGAAAGACTGAAGTGAAAGATGACTCGAGGAAGTCACACTATGCTCAAGGTCGGGGCAGCTTTTTAAGAAATTAAAAAGTCCCTTTTTTGGGAGGATAATGAGGGTGAATTAGTTTGCACTCTAGTTGAAATCTGTCAGCTGGAACGGCAATTAGTGGAGACTAAATTATCCAGAATACCTTCCTTATAAAGCAGTTTTTCTTTTTTTTTTGCTCCATCATGCAGTCAAAAAGCTGACAAGTTCATACTTCAGCTGACGTAATGTTCACTGGCCACAGTCAAATTCCCACCATACAGATGTTGCTTGCACTGGAGGTGGTTTGAGACGAGTGTTAATCAAGCCTGTGGTAAAAACCAACATGGATCCAGGGATCTAGCAACACATTCCCAGTGGTGATGACTGATCTTGGCTACTGCAGATGTCATGCTATCCATTGGCAGAGGGGGGGCAGTATATCCCCACCTCTCCAACATCAGATTAGACCAGTGAGTCATGCTGCCAGCCTATTTGTCTTTTCTGCCTGCTTGCTCGACCCTCATGGAAGCTACTTTCCAAAGACTTTTTGCTGTATCTTTCTCTCTGCTGTCCATCTTTTTTTTTTTCCCTTAATGTCTCTGCTCCTGAAACATTTTGTTATGAGATAACACTCCGTCTTTCTGGCTTGCTCCATCTTTCTGTTCCTCCATCCTCCTTCGCGTCTTGCGTCTCTCCACCTCCGACTGATAATTAGCCAGTAAATGCAGTTATTTTTTTATTTTACTCAGCTCCTGCCACATTTTCTCTCTTGCACTTTATTTACTTGGGCGGGCCCCAGAATGACCTTGTTACTGTGTGAAGTTGTGTAGGCTGGTGTGTTTTTAGTGTGTGTGTGTGTGTGTCTTTGTGTGGTTGCATGCCCACCCCCCCCTGCACTTATTCATTACACTTCTCCCCTTCTCTGTCTCTCTCCTGCCTGCTTCCTATGCCTCTGTATCTCTCCCACTCAGCTCAGTGATTAGTGTATGATGTATTTTGGCTGCTGTTGTGGGCAGCCTATTTAGCATGTGGGTTGGTCTAATTTCTGTTCTCTGGTGGCAAATGCAAAGGCAGTCTGATTTGCTCTCGTAGCGTAATGAATCTCCCCATGAGCCCAACACACCTGGATCCATGTCTGCAACATTCACTCAGAAAGTTTTGCCTTTTTTTCCCCAAATTGTGCTTGTTTTTATTGTTCCTGTGCTGCAGCCACACAAACGCCTACATGTTGCAAATTGTGCTTGATGCACTGGTCAGACCTGTGCAGCCTACATCTGAACGACAGCTTAAGTGATGAGCGAGGGCATCTGATGCACATGTGGGCGGCAACATGAGGCAGGCGATTGATTTCTAAGCGTCTTTCAGTCGGCCTACTTACAGATTCACGGTTTGGACGCCTTTTCGATCTCAGTCACATTCTACCCCCAATCTGTCTCGTTACATGAGTGAAGAAGGGCACGTGGAAAGATTCATGATTGGGTTGAGGTACAACTAGTTTTTCACGCTACTTTCATGTTTCACATGTAGATGAGGTCAGTTTTTGCATTCCTGAGTAGTTTTCTTTGGTTAAAGCCGATGCTTTTGTCCATTGTTTTGAAAAACGGTGCATAAGTCTCATCTGCAACTGCTCCAAAGGAGAGAAATGGGATTCCAACGTGGGAATAAAATAAAAAAAAAATCTATGCATTTAGCTCTGCTTGTAAAGGTCTGTAAACAAGAGGCTACCAGCTGGTTTTGGGCAGAGTCTGCCAGTAGAACTTCAACATTATGTTTGTCTTTTTTTAAGACTATTCTCTCGCTCTATTGTATGCCTCCTCTACCCTCTCTTCTCCCTGCTGCCAGTCCCCCAGATAGCCAAACGTCCTCGCCCTGTCCTCCAAACCTTTGCCGGTCTGCTGGGATGCCTTAACTCGCTTACTTTATTCAGACACTCAGGGATCTCTTTCTTACCTCGCTCTCGCTCATGACAGCACACAGTCGGTGTGGTCACCCACTTTCTACCTTTTGAACAGATCTCTTCCTCTCCATTTATTCCTTATCTGTTCCTTCATTTCCCGTTTTTCTTTCAGTCCATCTACTTGCTCACTTACTTTAAAAAAAAAAAAAATGCAGCCCCAGCCTTTTTGGTCCAACACCTCTCCATCCTGCAGGGGTGTGCCATTCCCCAGAGGATTTCTGCTACAGTTTTTTTAGTAGTTAAGCTGATTTCTGATTGAGATGAATGTTCTTATTTTTCTACTTCAGCTTCATCTGATTACATTCTGCTCTTTTTTTCCCTGCAGGTGATGCAGGTGGTCAACGCTGACGCCATGGTGGTCAAGCTCAACTCTGGCGAATACAAAACCATCCACCTGTCCAGCATTCGTCCCCCTAGGATTGAAGGAGAGGTACAAACAATGCAATCTGTATTTGTTTGTGTGTGTGTCACTTCACACAGAGTGAAAAGTGACTGGATGCTGTCAGTTAATTAGAACCGCCTGAGTAACAACACTTGATAGATGTTAATTATTTTAAAAAAAGAGCCGATGGTGCAGTTTCCACATTCCTTTATAGCTATTAAACAGTGTTGGATTATTTTTTTACCACTTGGTGGCGCCCTTGCAGTTGGGGGACATGCAAACGCAGTGAAACACTTGCACACACCCAGTAGTTGCAGCACTGCAGAGAGCAAGGCATATCGATTTATTTATTTATTTATTTATTTTTCTGTCCCCCCCTTTCCACCACGCTTACCATCTTTCCCTAGAATCACTTCAAGACTGTTAAAACACACGCTTACATGCTTATACACATTTACCTTGTGACACCAGGGGACTGTATATTTGTTGACACAATGGGCTGACTCTGGAGGGCAATGAACCGAGACACAGATGTCCACTGTGATGGATGTCTCTCCGTCAGTCTCATCTTTTATTCTCTGCTCTCATCATCAGAGAATCTTAGTTGTAATTAAGCCACTGCCATCAGTTTACAGTAAAACCTTCCATCCCTTGTTCCTGTTACAGCTGACACTGTTTACTCGTCTGTTCATTAATAAACAAGTCATGTCTCACTTTTCCTTGTTGGGAAGTTATGAGACAAAGGGGGTGTGGCGTTTCTGTCAAGACACTGGTTGTAAAAGTCTGCTTTCATAGCGTCTGCGAAAGCCCTCCTTCTTTCTTTGGTCTGTTTTAATTGTTTTTGTTTTATTGACTCCCTCTTTGTATTTTTCCCATTTCATGCTTTTTCCCGTCTTTTTACTTTTGTTGTTGCCAGCACCCCCCGTCCCCCTTCTCTCTCTCTTTCCTGGCATTGTTAGTGACTCTCATCATTAAGGCACCACTTTGTACTGTTCCCTCTCATCTGATCTCTCTCTCCTTCACTGTCACTTTCTGCCATCCTTTCCCTGGGGGTGTGCACACTGTGGTCAGATTTTTGACCTGCGCTGGTGCCCTTTGTGTGCTTTAATTCTCCTTAGCCCTCTGTGGTTGTAACAAGCTTGTGGGCAGAAACATCTCTTCATTGTCACACTCGGTCCTTGTTCTTCCAGCTCTCCTGTTTTTGAGATCCTTTTTCTTTTCAGCATTTTCCCGATTTAGTTTCCCACTTTCCTCTCATCCATTTTTATGTTTTTCTTCTCTCAGAGCTGCTCTTTATTCTGTCTGTCACTCTCTTTGCCTGCGCCAGATGCTTCAACAGTATGCGTTTTTTGCTTCATTACACTGTCGTATGTTACAGGGAGCTTGGGAGAGAGAGTCCAGATGTGAATGCTTGTGTGTGTGTGTTGTATTAGTGTGACATTGGCGCAGTTAAGCATTATTACTATTGCTCCTCATGCATATTTAATACTGTTGTAAGTTAGATTCCTATGCGAATACTCATATTTTCCCAAATCAGCGTGGGTGGTGGCGTAGGAAACTAGATTGAGGCTGGAATGAAAATTGTACTTGCCCTGTAGGGATCATGTTATCTGGAACTAGGCAGGTGGTAACAGAGTAGATGATTGATTTTGCTAGCTATTAAGTTAAATATAAACCCTATAGATGCTGTATAGGATGACTTTAGACTGTATATGTTTGGATTATCAGAGATAGGACACTTTGTGTTTCTTTTTAGAGCTGGTGCTGCACATATATGGCTGCATTTAGTATTTTTAATAGGGGCTGTTCATGCTGGTGGTTGTGAGCAAGTTATTTCTGTCTGTGAGCTAAAGCGCTGCCTGCCTGTCTGAACGCTGTTGGCTCGGCTTTGAGTGTTGTCGCTATGGCAGCAGTGCAGAGTTATTAAAGGTTAGCAGATGAGTCCTTTTTAACTTTTTTTTTAGGTGAGTCAGGGAGGGCTCACTGAGCAAAATATTTTTTTTTACTGTTCATTCATGCAATAGAGAAATTCTCTGTCCACTTGTGTCTGACCACTGAATTAGGCAAGTAAGATGTTGCTTGATGCAAGCAGGGGGAGCTTAATTTCATGGCCTGTGTCCACACACTTTTACAGATGCAGATGCAGTAGCCCCCCTTTGTGGACAGTGTAATTTCCCTTTTATTACTTTTGCACCACCACTTTTGATAGCCAGTAAAATGATTGTGAAGCGCCTCCAAATCATCTGTAAATGTGTTTGTAAAGAGGCAACACTTCAAAATCCCACCCTCTGCTTTTATGTCCACGGCTGCTGAGGGTCAGACTGTAAAAGCTGCGTTTTTGTGGGTTTCTGACCAGCTTATCTTAAGGTCAAGGCAAGGGGAGGCCGCAGCAGGTATCTCTAAGCCTGAGGCGCTGCACGCTCTGACATCATGTTGGGTAACGTTGTCACGAGTCAAGTGCCCTCTTGCTTTTAGTGCAGCAGACAGACAGAAAGACATCATTGCTGCTTGAAGCACAGCTTCCACACACATGCACATGCAGACATGCTTGGTTAAGCTGCATTAGCCTATGTCAGGAAACATCTTGGAAATTGGCGTCAGAGCGTGCACAAACATATATTATACTGACATGTGCTATTCAGTTTTTCTTAGCCATCCTAAATGTGTACACACACTGCAGTTTAATATGTGAGAATAAGTGTTTTTGGTATATGTATACCATATACATGTGTGTGCTGCATTATCTGGATGTCTTTAGGGTTTTTTTGTGACAGTTATCTGTGTGTGTTGTGCTCTGTTAGGCTACATGTTCTGCAAGCAAGTCCATTTATGTTTTTTGTGTGTGGGTGTGTCAGGGTGTGTGTGCTTTTCAGTAGTACGGAGGCCAGATGCGATGTACCAGTGCACTGATGAACTGTGACAGGTCCTGCCATGCCCCTCTCCTTCTCCCATCTCCTCTGGTTTACTTTAGTCTCCCAGCGCCACATCCCCCCACCTTCCCTCTCATGACTATACTAATTGTTCTCAGACTGACAGATTAGTGGACCAATGGTGTGCGCCTGCAGGAAACCCTGGGACACAAGTGTCCTCACTTGCTCTCATCTCGCTCCTTTTTGTTTTTTCTCCCTCTCATGCTGTAGTATATCTTCAGATGTGAGATATTTTGAGCTTGGAAGTTGGAGTCAGCTTTTTCCTTCTAGACTCCCTCCCTCCTTTTTCTCTCTCTCTCTCTCGTTTTGCTCTCCTTCTCAATTTTCTCACATGTGCAGCAGGACGAGCTCGGTGTAAACACGAGTTGGGAGAGACGTTTGTGCCTCTGAGTGACTCACTGTTACACCCACTCACTCACTCGCATTGTGTTTGGATGCGCTTGTTGTATTTATGCATGCTTTGCATCTCAAGTGTGTGCGTGCCTGCGTGTGTTGTATGTGATTTAAGTAGGGTTAAGGACAGTGCTGATGGAGCACATAGGGCAGTCAACTTACTATTCTTATATAAGGCAATTCAGGGACGATGGCTCATCCCTGTGCTTCGTCACACCGCTCTGCCTGCTCGTCGAGCCTCTACAGTCCACCTCTACGTACGTCGTCTTTGTGGATCATTTAATCTGTCAATAAATCTCTTCTGTTTGTCATCGACAGCCATAAACTATCATCGACTTTGTTGTCTCTCTGGCTTGTTCTTTTCAGAGGGGTACATAGAATATAAAGAAATCTTGCATCATGAAATAAATAAGATGGAACTACACCCCCAAATCAATGAATAAAATAGACGCTTTGGTTCTGTTAACAAGAAAAAAAGACTTAAACATTAAATATATGGCACAGTTATGTATTCGTTAACTGGCTGCATGCTGTGTTGTTTAGTCGTATTGACTGTTTTCCTCGATTCAGCATCAGTGCAGCAGCTTGGTGGGAATAATGGTCTCCCCTGTCATCCCACCCATCAGAGATGGGGGTGCAGCTTTGACCTGAACAAAAGTTCTTCTTTCTGGGTCTACTTCATTATTTTTCTGTTCCTGAAGAACCGAGCCTCAATTATTAGTATTTTACATGTTTTACATGTTACTGTTGGGCTCATTAATCGTGAAGTTAGACTTATGAGTAAGAGGGGTGCAGCCTGTCAGCATGATAAACCAGAATGTTCCGTCTTCTGTTATAGCTCACCAGCAAATCATTATGTACTGGTACAGATGTTTGTATTAGAACCCTCTTTGTTTTATGGTTAATATATTAAACAAAAAATTTTTTTTTCATTTTTATTATTGGAATTTATTTGATCTCATTTAATTGGTTTTATTTTATCTTTTTTTTTAAATGGATATAAATTTCTGGATTTAAGGTTCCACTTGATATTTTAATGTTATTCTTTATTTTGATTATTTTTAAAGACGTTAATTTTGGACCTGTCAATGGGAACAAGGGATGGGGAGGATGAGGAAAAGAGAGAAGAAGGGAGTCAAAAGGCAAAAAGAGGACAGATATGAAAGATGGAAAACAAAAGCTGCAACTGTACCAGACATTACGCCACTATATTTGTCATTAACTCAACAGAAAAGAGCAAATAACTTGAACTGAATCCTAATCAAGTTTTCAGTTTGAACATTGATCCAGCTTTGCATAAGGTATTGATTAAATACAGATGTGACAAAACTGAAAATGTAGTTAACAAACAAAATAGCATTTTTTAAAAAATTTTTGTAAAGTAATTTCACTTGGAATAAAAGTTAGATTAGTAATAAAAAAATAATAAAAATAAAAAAACCTGACAGTTTTCTTTTACATCTGTCCTCAGCTGCCTTTTTCCTTTAAGACTTCCTTCTCTGTGCTTGAGTTTCCTCCTCTTCACTTCTGTTTCTGTCCTCCAAATCTTGTGTTTAGCAACGTGTCTGTGCAGAGCATCCCTCGAGCCTGACAAGACATGTTTTGACCCCAAGGTCGGGAGCATGAAGACAGAGGACAGTAGCCCATGTCGTGATTCACTCGTGCAGATTGGCTGGTTGAGGCAGATTGGCAGCCAGTATCTCTCAACGCTACTGGATGAATATTATTGGCCCCACAGCCCTGTTTGCTTGCCTGTGCTGAAAATGCAAGGACTTGGCTTACTCTTGTATGTGTGTGAGCGCATGAGAGGACAATATACAAATGGCGGCATCAGAAATGGTGTGTGACTAAAATGGGATTTTGAGGCTGATAGAGATGTTAGAGGGGAGAAATTTCCAGATTACGTATATGGTAGCTGATGAAGGGAATTTTTCAGTGTTATCTAAAGTTGTTTTTTTTTTTTTTTATTACTGATTTAGTCGGGCGTTTTCTGTGAGCATTCTGAAAATAATGAGTTGCGTTTACGCTCAGAGGCGCAAGACCACTCTGTAGTGAAAATGTCAAAGAAACAGCTAATTTGACCAAAGTCTGATTTTAAGATTGTTTTATTGTCCAGCCTCCGGTGCAAATCACAAGTCTGACCTCTGTATCTAGTGGATGATGTTTGCTGATGTAAAAATTTTTTATTGATTTCAGGTGCCAGGGATCGTTATTTAAATGAGTCTTGCATGTGATCATTGTGTATATTTTTGGTGGATATTATTAGTTTGGATTGATGCTATTGGATTCTTGATCACTGAACCAGTGTATTAATATAGATAGTTGTATTTTTACAGCCATACTAGGGTGGATGGATGGATTTGGGTTATTGCCTTATATGCCAGTTTCCACAGTAATGGGCTGCCCAGTTGGCATATTTAGTCTACAGCCGGGGTGTCCACCTCCGGTCCTCAAGGGCCACAATCCTACAGTTTTTCAATGTTTCCCTGCGCCAACACACCGACTCATTGTGCATAACTGTTGCATCCATTTAATATGAGTCAGGTGTGTTGGAGCAGGGAAATCTGCTGGACTGTGGCCCTCAAGGACAGACTTTAAAAGACTCCTGATCTGCAGACTGCACCACTCTCAGCTTCCTATTCTATCAATATAAACAATCAAGTTTCAATACACTTTACTGGATCAACTCATTTTTGTTCTCTATTTTATGTACATATTTTATTTGCATATTGTCTTATATTAGAACATTTATGTGAGGCCTAAAGTGGCCGACCATTAAGTAGGTCAGGCTTTAAATAGAATTCACCAGCTACAGTACCATTGAGCTCACATTACTTCCCACCTGATGTAAGCAGGGTTCATGTTCATAAAGGTCATTTATAAAAATGTTAGTGTTGCTCAGTAAAATGTGTTAAAATTTACTGATCTTAGAGAATCTTAAGCAGGCAGAGCTGCAGATCAGAAAACAGTGTGGGGTACGTGTGTCCATCTCATCTTCAGATTAAATGCACACCACCGTAAAAAACACGTTAAATGCAGCTGCAGTCGCGCCCACATTTTAACCCCTGAGATTTTCACCGCTTTCCATTAATCTGGTGGAAGCTAAGCATGCCAGCAGCATGTCTGAGCGCCCTGCTGCTTTTTTATAACATTTTCTGACAGTAATCTGACAAAGTCGTACCCACTGACATACACACATCACTTTTAACAACCGCACAAGTCTCAACCACAGCAGTGACGGGCGCGCAGCAACCGGGGGTTAATTTGATACGGTCAGCTGTTTAGAAGAATCCCACAGATGATGTTATTGTATAAATAACAGCATGGCCCGTCTTCATGTTTTACCTGCAATAATCGGCCAATACTTTTTATTTTTTTAGCATCTGAATGAGATAAAATTGAATTGAACTGCAGCTTCTGCTCTGTTCAATCTTTTGTTAGTACTTTCCCATCCGTCCTTGTTCTGTTGTCAGATGATGTTTGAAAAAAGCAAACAAAAAAAAATCTAGTCTTTCTTGATTTTGGAACCACACAGTGACTATACTGCAAGTAAATCCTCACAAACAGGATGCTTAAAGTTTTATTTGGATCTGGTGTTCAAGATGCTTATGTATGTAGAAAACTACTTTCAGCTTTGTCCATCCATGTTAATCATGTGCTAGGCACTCTTGTATGAAGTTTCATAGCTGTAGAACGCGATTCTTCTTATATAAAAACTGGCAGTATTGCAGAATATAAGAAGAAATAAGATTGGAAAAGTGATCAGTGTGTAAATGATTGAATGCTAGGCACTTTAAAGCAACACCACTTAACTTTCTGACCTTAAAACTCCAGGTTTTTGACCTGTTATTATGGCACACTGGCACCAATTATGCACATTCCTGGAGTTGCTGTTGGCCTGCAGCACCTGAGGCTATGAAACAGAACTTTTTATTTTTTTTCCCCAGCCTGTGGCATCATGTAACAGCTTTGATTTGCTTTAAGGCAAAACTTCACATGCAAGCAGCTGGATATCAACTCACTGGCCGAGATAAGACGAGAGTTACCATCAGTCTGACTTTTCCTGGCTGGAGAGAGCTCAGAGAAGAGACAGGATGCAAGTCGGATGCTGACTTAGCCTTCGATAGGGGCGATAAAATGGGAAAATCTGCCAAACTTCAGCTGTGTCACATTAATAACAAGAGTTTACCTTTTTTTTCTTCTGCATTAAAACATTAATTTGGATTATGTACAGTGGGCTTTATACTAGATTTTTTCACTGTAGGAAATGTGCACTCTCCTTCTCACTACACCAACCCTCTTAAGCTATTTAATGTTTATGCATGCACATTTGACTCGACTCAGGCAAACAAAAGTAAATGTTGACTGTTTGTCTGAGGCTCCCAGTGCACTGCTTTATCAAAAAGTAATGTCCTCTTTGTCTGGGACACAATCGCACAGCAACGTGTGTTTTCCCAAATGAAAGGTTACATACAAAAACATCATTGCACTCAGCTAAATGCAAAACTAAGGCCTACTACTGTATGCTTCTCCCATGCCACAGCTAAATATCAGAAAATATGACATGCTCCTGAGTCATGATTTCACTTTTGATGTTCCAGAAGCTGAAAATGCTTCCAGCGGTAGCATCCACACATTTACCGCCTAGAGCCTGCAGCTCTGCGACACTGTACAACCCAGCATGCACCATGCCTCTGCAGTAGTCAAAGATGATTCCTGGGCTTTAGTGGGTAATATGGAATGAAAGGAATTCACCCCAAATAGAACAAAACTCCCCCTGAGGATAGTGAGTGCAAACTGTTGTTATTGGGTTACGGCTGAGGCAAAGCAGTGACTCGTTCCTCTATCTGTTAACCATACTGCAGCTGCAAAATAACACTTCATGGATGATGTACACAGAGTTTGTCCATTTGTAGTAATTTATTGATGCTGATGCTGATTTTTATCTCCAGACTGAAGCTGAAATCATCTCCATAGTCAAATTATTAGACTTGTCACAGTGTTTTTCACATAGTCATCAGTGTGGAACAGCCTTGGCAGGGAAGGATGCTTATTTTCAAATAGTTTGTTTTTTCACTGTTTAGTATAATTCAGTGTCTCATTGAGCCGCACAGCAGCTGATGTAATCCTGGCCTCTGCAGAAAAATGATTTCTTGCTATGATAAACCTCCTGGTGATCAGGTTTTGCCATGATACAATTTTTAATCCGAAGCCATCGATCAATATAAGATATCACCTGATGATTTTCTGTTCATGATTTCAAACAAAAAGCAGTCGGTTCCACATTCTGTTGGTTGAGGTTTAAAACGTACACATGATGCAAATGGACTCCAGCACCTTTTCAAGGGGCAAAAAATGAAATTGCACCATAAGGTTTGCTGTTGTGTGCTGCATGTAGACCAAAATAATGTGTGTAATGAGCCACACCTCCCTCTACCTCTTCCTTGCCTGCCTTGTCCGCAAACAAAAGTGCAGACACACTGAGCAAAACAATATATCATGTTTGCAGAACATGTTGAAGTAACTTGTAGCGTATACGTTGTTACCTACTGTCCAGAAGAAGAGCTAGCTCTGAGTCAGATTGTAGCCTCTTTGGCTCTGGCAGTGCTCTCCACTTTGGAAATACAAGACCAATGTTAATCCAGGTTGTCCTTTTCTTTATCAAATAACCTCTTTGCCAGTGACATGTCCCCCCCCCAAAGTTATGTTGGATTCTGGTTGTCTTCAGGTGAACATTTTGTTCCGCTTTCTGCTATTTCACTTTGAAAATATGTGCTTCCATTTCTTGCTGGCTAAAGCTATTTATAGGGAGGCAGGGCCGAGGGCTCAGAAGAGAGAGGAGGCGGAGATTCACACAATTATACATGCATGTGCTGCCAGGTGGTGAACACGGGATTGGAGATCAACACAGAGACAGTGTGACGTCATGCTATACTCCAGATGAATTAAAACCTCTAGTTCTCTAAATAGTGATTTTTTTTATTTTTTTTTTTTATTCCTCAAGTCTAGAAATGATGAATTTCCACTTATTGCCCCATTAGTGCTACATGCCACAAAAACCTGATCAAATTCATACAGCACTACTATAGATTTATTGTGCTTTAACACCACTTTCATACTCCAATGGGCACATTTGATGTAGTGTGGGGTTCAGTTTCTTGCCCATGGGCACTGGAGCAATACGCAGCCTGTAACTGATCCACTGACCCTTTGTCTGATAGGAGACTGTTCTTCCACCTGAGATATAGCTTCCCCTAAAATGGGAAGAATACATTTCCGGAAGGTAACATTAAAGTTGGATATTGGGAAACCTTAAACAGAATCTGATTTGGACTATGTTATATTAACCAAGGAAGTCTGGTCTGACTTTAACCTAGTTACACACTACACTTTCGGATATACGAAATTTTTTTGTCAAGTAAAAGTAACATTTTAGTTGTTTTGAAAATGGTTAATGCAAACAATTCACCTTTTATCTTTAGCACGTCTTACAAATTATTACGTATCCATGTCTGAGGTTTTCAATTCCTATCAATGCCACTATATTGCTGATCATCGAAGGGACACATCAATACAGATTAGTGTGTTTCAGCTGCAGTGAACATGCTTTAAATTAACAAAGCTAAACCAAAAACGTTCAGTATATAGGAGTTGTCTTGATGTGAAAATAAGATGTATATCATTATCCCCCAACAAGTATTCACCAAAGCAGTGTTGGTCACGTTTACCCCAGAAAGTAGACGGCTATTACTTTTGCTTTTCAAAGTGTGCAACAAACATGGCCACCTGAAGCCTGAAGGGGATCTGAAGGTTAACTTCACTCAAAATAGCCCTTGGAAACTTGTAAACTCTTCCAACTTTTGGTAGATGGACCATGTGAAACTGGAGATGTGATGGTTTGTATTTCAAATGTAAAAAAAAAATTAAAACATCAAATATGAGTGTAAAAATTATTTCTTTAAGTTTTATCACAGAAAACAGTCGTCATATCAGCAGGTACCAAAAAATTTAAAGTCAGGTTTGATTTTTGTGTAATTTGGGACCCAAAATGTTAAAGTAGAAGTAAACGATAATTGCCTGATTGCGAAGGTAAAGTTGTACTGAAAAAATATGCTAAAGATGTGTAGTGATAACACTTTTTATAATGTTAGATATAAAGGCAAAATCCTAACATTTTAATGACCAATCTACACTCACATTCTTAAGAGTTAAATCCACAGTTCAGGCCAAAATAGAAGAATTCAGGCTGGCCCCATTGGTGGAGACGAAATACCCCGACAATCCCAGCCATTTTACTTTTATAGGATTTCCACTGAGTGCGAGTATGTGTGTGTGTGTGTAAGATATGGGTTATTATCATTCTTAGTCTATCTACATAAAATAATTGGGTAATTACAATCCTGTAACGTGTTGTGAGGGTCTGCTGGGAACGTCTGGTGGAGTCCCCTGTCAGAAAGAATTTCAACTCCCAGCTTCAACCATGTCCTGGGTGAGGCAGGGGACATTGAGTCTGAGTGGGCTGTATTCTATGCCTCTATTGTTGAGATGGTCAACCGGAGCTGTGGCGTTCGACCCGGGGGTGCTCTGGAAGTATGGAGTGCTGGACCCTCTTGTCTGGTCTGGTACGACCAGTGCCAGAGCTTGGTCCAGTTCAATGAGGGTTGGACTTCCCCAAGGCTGCCCTTTTTCTCCAATTCTGACAGAATTTCTAGGTGCAGCCGAGTCATTGAGGGGATCCGGTTTGGTGGACTCAGNTTCTCCAGTCCTGACAGAATTTCTAGGTGCAGCCGAGTCGTTGAGGGGATCAGGATTGGGTCTCTGCTCTTTGCGGATGATCTGGTTCTGTTGGCTTCATCGGGCCGTGATCTTCAGCTCTCACTGGAGCGATTCGCAGCAGAGTGTGAAGCGGCTGGGATGAGAATCAGCATCTCCAAATCCGAGACCATGTTCCTAAGCTGGAAAAGGGTGGAGTGTTTTCTCCAGGTCAGGAATGAGGGCCTGCCCCAAGTGGAGGCGTTCATGTATCTCGTGAGGGAAGGATGGAGTGGGAGATCGACAGGCGGATCGGTGCGGACTCTGCAGTGATGCAGACTCTGCATCAGCTTGTGGTGAAGAAGGAGCTGAACCAAAAGACAAAGCTCTTGATTTACCAGCCGATCTACGTTCCTACCCTCACCTATGGTCACGAGTTGTGGGTAGTGACTGAAATAACGAGGTGGCCGGGCTTTCCATTAGAGATGGGGTGAGAAGCTTGGTGATCTGGGAGGGGCTCAGAGTAGAGTAGCTGCCCCTCCGCATTGAGAGGAGCCAGATGAGATGGCTCGGGCATCTGGTCAGGATGCCTCCTGGACGCCTCCCTGACAAGGTGTTCCAGGCATGTTCCACCGGGAGGAGGCCCCAGGAAAGACCCAGGACNTTCCAAGCATGTTCCACCGGGAGGAGACCCCGGGAAAGACCCAGGACACGCTAGATGAACTACATCTCTTGGCTGGGCTGGGAACGCCTCGGGATCCCCCCCGGACGAGCTGGCGAAAGTGGCCAGGGAGAGGGAAGTCTGGGCTTCCCTGCTTAGGCAGCTGCCCTGTGATCCCATCCCGGATCGGCGAAAGAAAATGGATAGATTAAAATCCTATGGTTAAAGAAATCCCATTCAAAATGACATCGGGACATATTTCTGCCAAAGAAATGCTGCTTTTGGACTCATCAGCTTTACACCCGTCATGTTTGTTGCATTATAAATCTGGAAAAAACTTAATTGAGCTATAAAATTATACGCATCTTGACACATCCTTTTCTCCCCATTTGTCTTCACTCCACATCCATCTGGCCAGCTGTGCGCCACACCTGGCAGCTCCGAACAACTGGGGAGTAAGTAAAAATGAATGAAAACTATTGAAGAGAGCTGGGAACGAGGTATTAATCCAAGCCTGTGCGTTCATTTTGTTCTGTTTTGTATGAGTGGGAGGGGTAGGGGTGGAGAGCACGACCGTATTGTCATTCATAGCCTTATTCCTCTTGTTAGAGCCTGTTTATTTTCTCACTGCATCATTGTCATTTGCTGTAGTATTATTTTAATTTTTATCATGCTCCAACAAAAAGTCACCTTTCACTCTGTGTATTTGTGCACGTTTCTGTGCACTCTGGAGGCAACACAAAACCTCAGCCTCCCTTTGAAAATGCAAATGGGTTCTATTTGTGGTCTCCTGTCAGAGTGGGAGAGGGAAGTTTTTGTGTTTGTGTACGCCATGCGGCTACATCTGTTTATGCATCATGTATATGGAGTTCCAGCTTCCCTTTGTGCATCTGTTTAAGTAATGTGTCTTTCCATTTGCTGTTGGCTTCTGTGTGTCATTGATAACTGCATTTTGATATTTATTGTGTATTATGTCAGTATTGACAGGATCCGTGTGTGCGCACAATGATTCGTTTAAATAACAAAATACTTCATTCAGTTGAGTGTCCAGTCCCTGCTGCAGGACTGAAATGGAGGTTAATGCAGGTACAAACCAGCTGAATGTGTCAGTCTGTCTGTGTTTCACAGATCTGCAGCAAATATGTTTAGCCACATATTAATGAAAGCACAAAGTGAATAACCTTCTCCCTCTCCCTGTCTTTTCCTGATTTCTCCTCCTTCTTCTTCCCCATGTTGTCCTCATTCCCTCCATCTGTATTCAGGAGAAGAACAAGGACAAAGACAAACGATTCCGCCCTCTTTATGACATCCCCTACATGTTCGAGGCCCGTGAGTTCCTGAGGAAGAAACTCATCGGTAAAAAGGTAAAGGCCGTCAACAATATCTCTTTCCACCATCTGAGTCGACTCAGGTTCTTTGAATCATGTTCTGGATAGAAATACCTCAATACGCTATAGAAGTGCACCCCACACTTCTCCCTTAACTGATAGCCAAATGCATTTCTGAGCTGGGTATCTACTTCCTGTCTGTCTCAGTGTGAATACCAAGCACTTTTGGTAATGCCCTGGAGCTTGCTGTTGGCCCGGACGCACCCTTTAAACAAGCAGTGTTGATTTCCCCCTCTTGTGTCTATTGATCCACTGGATCAGTACACTTGGGTTGGCGGGGGCCTTTGATTTACTCACATCTGACCCAGCGGAGGCCAGCACTGAGCTAAACAACTGTCCAGATGCTCCTTGGGGACTTCAGCATTGCATTTGTGTTGAATTTGTATAGATCAGCTAATGATTGGAAGTTCACTGTATTTGTCTTAGATAACTCGAATTAGGTTGAAAAACTTTTAATTACAACTGTTGAAATTGATTATGAGTTATTTGCCGTTAATGGCAGCACATATTAGGTAAAGTTTAGGTCATGGGGCCCTTCTGGATATGGGCAAATAATGTTTGCAATGTTTTCAGCTAAAGTACAGAGGGGATTTTGTTTTTTCCAGCAGTGGTAACATCATGGACTCCACTGCCTCGGCTAAATTATAGTTAGTTTTTGCCGAATCGGTTGCACCTGCAACACGCAGAGGGTCCACATTATAATGAGACACTGATGGAATAGGTTGCAGAAATGTTGCTGAAAATCTAGTTGCAGTTGCAGGATTGAAACTTGTACATTCAGGATCACAATTAACAAAAACAAAAAAATAATCCTATCAAACCAAATGCACAGCGTACACCCTTACAGTAGGTAGGTGCAGCGGACATTTCTTTCACGTTCTTTCATAATTATAAAGCTCAGTTTGGAAGGGAAGAGAAAAAAGAAGCCTGTTAAACACAAAAACATGCACCCACTCAAAGCCAAAAGCCAGGAGAGTTCCTTCTGGCGTTCTGGATGGGAGTAAGATTCATATCTCTGCCTCTCATCAGAGTCATTTTAATCATCCTCATTAATGTTTTTTTAATGGCATAAAATTCAGCCTTAAGCTGGCGTTCGACAAGTGAAGCGGGAATAATGATTCTGCTGTATTTTTGTGTTTGTGTTTTGAAATGAGTTCATGCGTAATGGGAATATGGGAGATTGGCCTCGCTTAGGTGTGAGAAGATGCGCCAGTTGTTTGAAAGTCCATGTGTGGGAACAGCAAATGAGTGTAAAACTTGTTAGTGGCATCTTAAGCGCATATGGAAACATAATGGCGTGCGCTTGCATGGTATGGAACCATGTAATGAACTCTCCCGAAGCTGTGCTCACTAGTTTGTTTGTTTTTTTTTTTGTGTGTGTATGGCCAAAGATATGCAGCTCATAGCAGGTTACAAATGACTCCACATCATTCTTTATATTTTAAGTATCCTCATTACAAATGTGCACACACTATTTGATGTCACAATTTCTTCTTTAGACTTGAGTGTTGTTGCTGAAGTTGTCTAAAGTGTACCTGTGCCTTACTAATTCTCAAGTAAATTATGTTTATCAAATGGGAAAGTATTCCCAGCTGTGCAAACATCAAGAGGAGTTAGTTGACTGCATGTTTTTACTCATTTGAGTCAATGGGCTTGTTGACCTGGTTTTAGTAGAATGAATAATCCAGTCACAGTTTGGACAGTTTGAAATGGAGATGAAGCTATATCTTATGACTCGCTCAGATGTGAATCACTCCAGCTGTAGTCGGAGGTTTCTGTCATCGGGGTCAGCGTGTGGTGCTGATTCAAAAGCAACTTTGACTGCTTCGTCATTGTTTTTAATATGCGAACAACAAGCCACAAACGCATTCCATAACCAGGTGAAATTATGTACTTAATCGTGCTTCATTGTTATACAGACTTTTTTTCTTTTCTTTTGTCCTTGCCAAGTCACATTTCACTCCTTGCTTCTGTCACTGAAGCACTATCCCAATCCTCCCCTTGGCTCGACCATTTTGGGATAGCTTGTGGGAATTTTTCAAAGGTAAAGTGCCTCTTATTGGATGGCCCTCAAATCCTTGGTTAAAGGACTAGATGACCACTGCTGTCTGATCCAGAAAAGAAAAGGGACATTTTACCTTGGAGTAATTCAAAGGTAGGCTCCTGTAGTTTCTGAGATTTGGGATTGGATCTCGGTTTAACATATAGCAACATTTTAAACTTTTTTTTTACGAACCAATTCCCTCCACAAAATTGGACGCTGTGTAAAAAGTAAATAAAAACAGAAAGCGGTGATTTGCAAATCTCAAACAGATGTGTTATGTTCAAAAGAGCATAAACGGCATATCAGATATTCAAATTTAGATATTTTACAATTTCATGGAAAATATGAGCTCATTTTGAATTTGATGGCAGCAACACATCTGTAAGAAGTTGGAACAGAATGATATTTAGCATCGCGTAGCTGGGGTGCCCAGCCTTGGTGTTGGGTCGGCATGGCCGGCGGTGGTTTTGCTTGGGGCGGTCGGGCCCCGTTGGGTTCCTGGGCGGGGCTCTGCTGGTGGGAATGGGTGGCCCTTGGGCCTGTGGAGTGCCTGCCCTCCGCGGCGCCCGCTGGGCCTGCTCACCATCGCCCTGTGCTGCCAGGTGCCCCTGCCCCTCTACTCTGTGGACCAGCAGGGCCTTTGGGGCCTCGGGCTCCCCCTGTTGGGCTAATCCTGTCCTTTCCTCCCCCTTTCTTTTATTTTTTTCTTCACTCTTCCTCTATCTCTCTGTCAGGTTCGGCACTGACATATAAAAACTAAAGAAAATAAGATTAAAATAAAACTAATAAAAATCTCAAGGGCAGCCATGTATATAACATGTCTCCCTTGGTAGAGCAAATCTGTCAAGCATGATATGGCCCACAGACCATCGTTCTGTATGTTAGGATGCACAGGATGGACAGGGTAGAAAAAAAACAAATAAATTAAAAAAATAAATTAAAAAAACCCCAAAACACTACGATTATAATATTTCTTAGGAAGCACCTCATCTCTAGTGGGGAAAACATTAGTGTGGGCATGTATGCCATGTCACCTATCTGAAATCAGCTCTTCATCTCACATTTATTTGATAATCTGAAATTTATTCTGCAGTTTGACAACATTTCCTCTCTTAGACTCTTTATCCAAAGAGCCTGAAACCTTTGCACAGTACTGTGCACATATATAATCTATAGTATATACTGGTATATTAATCTGCATTTGATTAATATTAATCCTGCTTTTCCCAGGTGTGTGCTTATAGACTCTTTGAAGTGAGTTAGGTGGAAATGGAGAGCCCCTGTCCATTTTCCAGCAGCACAGCTTCCTCCCTCCTCACCCTGCAAAATCAATAACGGTTACTTTGCTCCCTTTTCTTTATTGTTGCCAAGATACAAGGCCTAAGCTCTGAGTTAAACCTTCTGTCACCATGTTTCATTTTTGAAAATAATTACAGAAGCTTTAAAAAAAACAAAAAGTCGCAGCTTTTGCTACCTTGGCAACCAGAAAGATGTAGTTTGGATAAAATACTAACAAGCTCTCGATGGGCAAATTTTTGAGAGTTCAGTGCTTAACCTGTCAGGATGTTAAGATGATAAATACTACCCTGGCCTTGTGTTAAATCGGATTCATGTCTACGGTCTAGCATATAGATGCATGTTGCACACCAGCAAGGAAAGAAGTTAAGTTGACCCACTTACTGGACTGCTCTGTGGAGACAGATTTGGAGCAGTAAGCATTTGTAGAACAGTTTATTTATTTAGTTATTTCTGCTTGAAAGCACTCTTCTCATATTCTTTTTCCTCCAAGACACAAACTCAAAGATTTTTACCTCAGTAGCTTGGGCATTTGAACTTGACCCAGTAAATTTAAAAAGAAAATGCCATTTTTTTTTTTTTAGCTTTCCCTGAAAAGAGTAGAAAACTAAAGTAAATTTCAGTGTGCGTAACTGCAAATTTAACATCAAATTACAAAAGCTGTGCCAAGCTATAAAATCATCAAGCTCAATCTGGCCCTGAGTAAAGCTAATCGTCCCGTGTGGTAACAAGGTTGACCCTTCAGGCTTTCCACTCGAGGGTGTTCTCTTCTGAAGCTCAGAAGCTGCCTAAGAGTGCAATACATGGATGAACTGGAAAACAAGCAGATTTTTCCCCAACTACACCTTCTAGGACGTGACTGAGCATTAACCACCAGCCTCAGTGTGCTAAAGCTCAAAGCTGTAATGCCACCGCCTGGGTTTAGGAGAATAAATCTATATTAAATGCTTTTCTTTTTTTTTTCTATTAAACCCCTATTTCTCATCTCTGTAAGGAGAGCATGGAGCTTTTGATCTTTTATACAGCATATCTAATATCCATATTCAAAAGACTGCTTCTTTTTTTTTTTCTTTCCTGGGATGTGGAGTCTCTGTTTGATAACTCTCTCAGGCAGAAAGGATCTAGTTCTCTACCTGGTCTCATCTTTAAAAGAAGACTTCACACAAACTCTAGTAACTATCTTGGAGCAGTTTCATGTCCACAGAATTTTTGAGTTTATTTTTTTAAATGTTTTATGACAAGAAAAACAAAAATCTAATAGTTTTAACTCATTAGAATAGTTAGTTTTTTTTGCTGTTTAGTTGAAGATGTCACTGTTTTGGAAAAACTTATTCCACCTTACATTCAGAAACCCCTTTTGAGTTATCCCTTTACAAAAAGGCTAAAAATGCACCGAGGCATTTCCCTTCTCCTCCTTTCTCACTGTCACTCTCTGTCTGTCTGTCTCATACATCCCCACCCCTATTGAAATGGCAGAGCTTGCATGGTGACATAATCCCAAAAGCTTGATTTGGCTAACTTTATAAGTAGTACTTCTTGTGCGCCTGGGTCTCAGCTTCAGCAGAAAAAAAAAGTCGAATGAAAATGTTGCATTAAGCCACTTATCAGGGTTGAGCACATTCGGATAATCCTGCATGCTCAAAGTGGCTCCTGTTATGCAGCTGCTTGTGTAGCACCGTTAGCAACAGAGTTTTCCCCTCTTATTGGCGTGCGTTTGAGTGAGCCAACATCTCGTGCACAGTTAAGTGTGTGTTTGCGAGGGTTAGAGCTGATTTTTGGGGAGGAAAGCTTTGAGGTGCGTGTTCAAGCAGATGCAAAGCAGGTAAATCTGAGCGTCTTTAGGTCCCGCAGCTGGAAATTTAGACGGGGCTTCCTCTTCGTGCTCTTTTACTTCCCTTCAGGTCTGTCAATGTTAGAGATGCTAAAATCTTTCATCCTTCATCATTCCATCACTTTATTTTTTGTTTTTTCATGAAACACACAAGGCTTCTTCACCAGCTGTGTACATGGCTGCATGTGCAATTTTTGGTTCTTGCACAGCTGAACGGTTGCCATATAATTAACGCCAGCAACCCTACAATATTAAACAAAATGGCCAATTTTTCCCTTTTTTATATTTCTCACCAGATCATGCAAAAATACTGCTAAAAGGAAAGCAGCTGCAGGAGCTTGGTTTGATAGAAGGTGCAAGAGACAGTTGCTTATTTTAGTTCCAGCAAACATTAACCTCCTACACTATTTCAAGTAAGCAGCCCTTTAGTCTGTTCATGTCTGGAAAGCCACTCAAGCTAAGCCAACGCAAGGCTGTAATTACTGTTAATCACAACATGGAACATGCTCTCTTTTCTTGTCATATATTGGCAAGTTATGGAGATATAATTTCAGAAATCCTTTGTGTTCTGCTGCACAGGCAAACACAGATGCATTTATATATTCATACAGAACATCAACAGAAAGGATACTTCCACTGAAAATGCTCTTTATTACTCATGCAAGCATGAAACAGAAACTATTCCTTTGGCACAGCAAACCAAATTTTCTCATGCTGCTTGTCGCCTCAGCAGAACAAACACATTAAATCTCACATTTCTCCTGCTGTTCTTATCACTCTCCCACTTTCTGATCCATCCATTGCCTCTGTTTCGCTCTTCTCTAGGGGGGTTCTTATAGATGGATTTGCCTTATCAGGAGATATCTTAGATGGCCTGGAACTCCTCCTAATCCGACACTGTTGGTCAGAGTTTTGAATCTGTCATCACCTCACCTTAATGGTGTTTAAATCCTCTTCTCAGATCTCCTGGTTTTGTATTTGCTCTTTCATTTCCTTGTTTCACTTAATCTCATTTCAGTCTTGCTATCTTGCTTGAATTCCTCGTCTTGGTCTTCATGTCAGTTCTCTTCAGTCTTCCATGTCTACATGCGGGTATATAGGACATGATGTAACAATTTTAAAGTTGACATTTTTAAAGGTGACACTTTGTCTCACACTTTAACATTNTGGGTATATAGGACATGGTGTAACAATTTTAAAGTTGACATTTTTTTCTTATGTGAGGTTTAATAAAGATTACAGGCTGTCATTAAGTTATCAAAGCCTGCTGATACTTATTTCACTTCATCTCTACTTCATTTGGTGACACTTTGTCTCACACTTTAACATTTTGTTTGTCTCAGCTTTGATTTTGGGTGCAGATTCGCTGCAGCATCGTTTTCATAAAAGTTTCTTTCCATTCAGAGTTGCATTGATTTCTCACCACAGTCTTGTAGTGATGATGGGAGAGTCTTCTCCAGCACGTCCCAAATAATCTCAATGGGGTTATGGTCTGGACTGTCTCATGCTCCCTGAACCGTAGACTAACCTGGTCATTCAGTGTATTCGGTTAAATCCAGGTGGTGACTTTTTTTTCTTACTTTCTTCTGGACAGGCACTGTATTGTCTTATTTTGTCTAACTGATCAGCTAACATCTCCTCGGGTGCCTTTCATTAGCCTAACTTGTACCTCCTTGGATTGTAATTGACCAGTACTGAGTACATCCCAAACCCTTTAATGTACTTTGAGGAGGCGAACAAATAGGGCTTCTCTAGTCAGCTTAGATTTGGGAAACGCTGCAGTGCCTTCCCTCGTGTCTCTTTCACATTCTTGCTGGAAGGAGCAAAGATGCTAAAAAGAGACATGAGTGAGGTGAACTGCAGATGCACGTTAGCATAATGAAAAGCACCCCTGGCGTCCTTAAAATTTCCCCCTTTAAGATTTGCAGATGGCATCAGGCAACATAGTACAACTTTCTGCTTTGACAGAGGCTCCACTCTTCCTCACGTCTTCCTCATGTCCACCTAGCTACAAGCTGCTGTTCTTTCATGTCCATAATAGGCCTGTCTGCATTTTTTTTTTTTTTACTATTTATTTACTTCCTTCCTCCCACCGCACTTGTCTGACACGGTCGACATAAAGCTCTTAAACTGTCGATTGTTTGCACCGGTATGGCAGCTCCCCCCTGCTGTAAGCGCTGTCTGTCTGTGTCTGGCCCCACAAAACAGGCTTTCCCTGTCACACGCCCGTGGATATATGCACACGCGCACAGCTGAGTGACAAAATTGTATCTTCGGGGTGGGTGGATTGCAGTCTATCCCCAGGGAGCCGTGTTGAGAACAAACTGTGTAGGGTCATTTGGGTTCTGTCACTGCTCTTTGTGTGTGCGTGTGTTGTCGCAAACACCCACAGTGTGTTAATATGGTTCCTCTGGGGAGTTTTGCACTGCCGCCTGATGTGATTCACTCTGACTGGGGGTGACCTTGAGAAGTGGGACAAATAAAGGAACCCATACAGACGGAGACAGAATGCTCCTACACTAATTATTACCGTAACTGGTGCTGCCTTCACTGTCCTGCTACTCTTGCTGTTTCTTTTCCTTTTCTGACCCATGACTTATGTTCCCCCTCAGGTCAACGTGACAGTGGACTACATCAGAGCAGCTACCGGTCCAGGAGAGGGAACACCTGCTTTCTCAGAACGCACCTGTGCTACAGTCACAATTGGTGGAATGTAAGTAATAACTTTGGATGGTCATGTTTGTAGATTTTCTTGGTACGATTATTGTCAGTAAAATCATCACGATATTATGATTATTACCATTATTATGCATTAATTTCACACTATAAATATGTGAAGTCAAATCAACGCTCCTAATGCCTTTTTTCCCTAAGAACTTGAATTAAAGACAACTGCACTTATTCCATTTTTTTGTCTCAAACATTTTGCCTCTCACCCACAAATCTTCTTCTCTTATGGGAGGACTTATAAGCTGTACTTTGGACATTCACAGTTGAGGGTTGTTGAAGTCACACGGGTGTTGTTGACACACCTGACCATCCGGTAGGCCAGGGATCCTCAATCCTGGTCCTCGAGGGCTGGGGTCCTGCAGGTTTTTAGAAGTTTCCCTGCTGCAACACAATAAAGTAACCAAGAAGTCTTATTCGAACCAGTTCCCCTCTGCTCTGTAAATAATAAATAATACATAATAACTCTGAACCTCTGAGAAAATGCAGACTTAGGAGATTTTTTTTCTGTTAACTACATTACAAAAATAAAAATGCTTCACCATTTTGAACCCGAATAAGAGAATTTTCAAACTTGGGGGAGAATTAAAACAAACAAAAACATCCAGCTGGGTTTTGACTGATAGCGGAGTATCTGCCATTTAAAACGTAGACAACGTTAAAATAATGTTAAATACTATTTATTCTACTGCCCATTTTTTGCACTGACCAAAAGGCAGCACGAGTCAGTCGTGTTTGAACAATTAAACTATCCATCAAAGAATTGAGTAATTATAATATAATAATCTTTAATGTTCCAGCATGGAGGAGGACATCCATGATGAGGTATGATAATGGTCTTGCGACTATTGTTAACAGAAAAACCCAGAACTGAAAAAAAACAAGACGGCGACGACCTGAACACGGATTTTAAATCGTTCCTTGCTCCTCAGTCAGCTCGCTATCTGATTGGCTACGTTCCGTTTCATGTGTGATGTATAAAATGGGTCATCCTGCAGCATCCTGTAAATATAATGCTGGAAAACGGTCAGAATCTTCATAAATAAGAAGGATGAAGTGGTTCTTGATGGTTCACTGCTGTGACAAGGCTCCTACGTGCCTGAATTCAGCTGCTCTTGTAGAGATGATGTGAAATTCAGATTTTTAATATGACATATGTATTAACTTTGTTGTTTAATGGGTTAATGTGTTACAAATTAGGATGCTAATTTCAAAGCATCTCTTCATTAATGGGTTCATTTTGACAGCCATGGTAAAAATTTATTTGATAAATGTAGGCTATATATTTTTTATAAAAACAAAACCCTTCTACTCTGTTTTATAAATTTTGTAAATTTACTGTGATACAGTAATACATTCTGACTCTGACACCCTTGTAGTAATCGCACGTTCCTGTTTTCTTTGAAACCAAGATTATACATGCAGCCCTTGTAGCTGTGAAGATGTACTTAATTTATTTTGGGTATGTGGTTACAGACAGGAAAAAATGGTCCTCGTCAAGTAGAGGTTAATCACCGATTCTGAGCTGAAACTAGAAGCATCATCCGAGTCTTGTCTTTCAGTTTGAGTATTACAAATAGTGTTAAAGATGTCAAAGAACGAGACTTAATTCTATTTGATTTGAGACAACTGAATAATTTTTAAATGCTTCGTGTTTGCAATCTCGTCAGTCACCTTAACCCGAAAGTGCTTCTTGGTTTTTATAAAAGGTTACCTAAGTGCAAGCAATTATTTTCCATCCACAAACGCGGCTTTGAAGGAATCTGGTTTATCAGTTTGAGGCATTTTTCTACACGACATGACAGATGTAAATGCTATTCAGAGGTTCAAATTTAATCAAAACCCCCCAAAAAAAAACAGAAAAAAAAAAACAGGAAAGCGGCTTTAATGCCACATCACATAAAACGAGGCCTCAGAAGTCTGTCTTCGTTCAGAAACAGCTGAAAGCTGTACTTATCTTCTGGTTTTCTCTGTCTGTATCACTTGAGTCTCAAAGCAGCATCACATGCTCACATGGAGACAGATTCCTTTTTATCATCAAACCAGCTCATAGTACTTGTCTGCTCAGAGGTCAGGATCTGGTCTTGTAAACATCCAATTACAACCATGCATTAACCGAGGACACCAGCCACTCTGTGGCAGATAACAGTTGGTGTAGACCCCATGGATGCTGAAGGCTGAGGCAGACAGCAGGATGACTTTGTCTCCTGCTGGGATAGTAGTCATCATTTCCTCCCTGTGGTCGGAGACTTGACATTCGGCGGCTTACTAACTTATAAAACCCTCACACACCGTACGCTTCCGGTATTTTCATGTGATCCCAGACTGTCTGGATTAAAACAATAAGGCCTGTGTGGCGGCACTAAAATCTTGTTTTTTGGTAATTTTTGCATACGTTGAAGAAATTGCAGTGCTGATATTCCCTGTATTTGATTTTAGTTCTTCCAGTTATCATCCACAAACACAGACTAAGTAAAGACTAACAGCAGGACTGTGGAGATTAATTTAAAAAACACTGGTGTTGGTGTGGATCAGCATGACTAAGGTTCTGATGGGATTTGCTGTTTAATTTCCAAAATAAAAACTGAATGGACATCCTTCTGTGCATCTGACATTACAACATTTATTAGTTCTTACCTTGTTTGATGATATTACAACAATGAGTCATACATATTTTGTGGATGGTTATGAAGAAAACACTCACATAAGAAATAAAGATACTGGCAGTAATAATGGAGAAACAGCAGACTTTGAAGATCATTACTGTGAGATGTTTCTCATTTAATATGCATTTATTTGATGAAATGAATCTATTTCACTCTGCTTTTGAAACAAGATGAATAAATAGGAGCTGCAAGTTTAGCTTCCTCAGGATCTGGCTGGCAGTGACTGCTGGAAGTGGTCAGTTCATGAAAGGCTGGCAACCAAAATTTCATCATTTGTTAACATATTTTAAAGAGAAGCATAAATGAAAATGAAGCTTCTGCAAGTAGAGAAATGAGTTTGATTAAATCACATGAGTTGTTTTGGGAATTAAAACTATGAAAATGTAAATGGTGAAACTGACAAAACTACTTATACTGTCCTGATGTTTGTGGTGGTACATCTAGATTGTCGTTCTCTTGGAGGATCTGTGCTGTGAAGAGGAGCTAATGCAGCTTTAAAAAAAAAAATGCTGGTCATGCATTTTGCTACACCCATAAACCTAATTTAAACCTGCATCCTTGAGGTTGAGGTTTAAATTAAACCTCAATTTCATCCTGAAGTAGCTCTAATTTTTCATTTGCGAAATCACTTTGGTTTATTCAGAACTGTGCTAAGTCTGAGACTAATTACAGCATGACAGGGAGAGACTGATAGTCTGCATTAAAACACCATTTAGTTCTAACCTTGATCTGTCTGCAAAATTCCCCCTATGTGTTGTACAAATTTTTTTTTTTATAAAAACGCTTTGTTTGGGGACAGAACCACAATTAATAAAGATGCAGCATCTGATGCATCAGGTCTGAGTTCATCAGAGATAAAGTTGTCTCAGCAAAGCTTTTTATTTAATTAGCCATGTATTTATTTTCTGTAAGGGAGGTGTTAAAATAACCTTTGCTTCTCTGCCCCTCCCGCTTTCCTTTTTGTCAGCAACATAGCAGAAGCTCTGGTCAGTAAAGGCCTCGCCACAGTCATCAGATACAGACAGGATGATGACCAGCGCTCCTCCCATTACGACGAGCTGCTCGCTGCAGAGGCACGGTGAGGAAGACGAAGCACTTTATGCTCTTGTCACTTACACAAACTTGCTCAACTGCACCCTCGACACAGTCCGTCTCCTAATAGACGATTTATTCTCATCAAAGCAATTACAAAACAAAAAAGAGAAGCAGAGCATACGACCCGTGCATATCCGCACGCGACACTAATCCTTTTAATAAACTTGACTCATTTGTCTGAAAAGTGGTGAGAATCAAATGACCTTGAGGCTTTTTTTCTTCTTCTTCATCACACAGGTGAACTAACTCGCTTGTTATTTTCAGAATTTATGCCGTCATTAGTCACAGCCTATTGCAGCCATTGTTTAATTTCCTGAGGAAACATGTCGTTGCTTTAAAATATTTACTCATGCATGCATTGGTGCTCTTTTCCCCTCCCTGTCTTTTTTGTATGCCTGGTCACACGCACACCTTCTCAGGCTCTAGACGCTAAATCAGAGGCTCTCTTTACACTGGCCCTATGAATATAATTATATAGAGGTGCAGTGGAGAGATTTAGTACAAGCTTTATTACTCTGCCATAGATTAAGATCTGCTTGCTGTAGGTAGAGCAGATGCAGCCTCTGCCTCTTTTATAGGATTAACTCTTTCTATTCCTTCTCCTTGAGTGTCACCGGTCACCTGCCCTCCTTTCTCCTCTCGTTCCACTCCTTTTTTTTTTGTACATTTTGTCCTTGTTCCTGCACCTTGGCTGTTTTCGGTGTCGTCCTTCTTTGGCCTTGCTCTTCTGGGTCCTCTCTTTTTCAGTTTCTTTGTCTCCTTTCCCCTTCTCTTTTTCACCGCGCTCTCTTTCTCTCCGTCCCTGGTGGGGTCTTATTAGAGTTGATGAGAGGTTTCTGTCTATAGCCTTGGTTATATTTTTAGTTCCCATTGCACAAAGCTAGTGGCCCAAAGCACTTCAAGGACCCTCCTCCCAGCTATTTAATGCACATCTATACAGTGCACGCCCACATAAACACACATGCTCCATCCCAGTGACCCATTAGTGTCACAAAAGCCCTCCACAGCAGCAATCACAGGTCATCTTCATCTCTTTTGGCCCGCTGGGTTTCCTAAGCAGTTCTCACCAGAACCACCTTAGTGACTAGAGAAGAAAGACCTCATGTCTCTATTTCTCATTTTAAGTTTTCTTCCGTTATTTCTCCAGGTTATTACTTTTAGGTTGAGCCAGTTGGTAGTTTAGGCAAAGAAAACTGGAGTCTACCTCACAAATCTGCACTGGCTTCATAGTTTCTACTTCTACGTGAGGAGCTCTCATTCTTTAAGGTCTTATAGACCTTAGAAAATAGGAGCTCTTAAGGTCTGTTAGAGATACATTAAACCTAGAGCCTATACTTTTTCATGTGAAGATACTTGTGTTGTAGAGGTGTGTGTTTATGGTTTGGCTGTTTTGAATGCAGGGCCATTAAGAATGGGAAAGGCCTCCACAGCAAGAAGGAGGTGCCTATTCACAGAGTGGCTGACATCTCTGGGGTACGTATTATATTTTCACTTCTTTTTAAACATGATGTATACACACACGCTTTACTAAGGTTTTCCATGATAATAGGATAAGAATATGTGCAGATTATGATTGGAATAAAACCGTTTAAAATGTGGACTCATATCATAAAATCACATCTTTGAAAGACACGTTGGGTCAGTAATTCTCAGAAGAAAATCTTTAATCGTCCACTCATCCCTGTAAGTGGCCTCTAAAAATAAACTGCATTAATAAAAACATCAGCGGTGCTCGGTTTTAGCTTGTTTACGCGTGCCCAGGGGCTTGATTGAGGCATCATTTGGCTAATGAAGCCTGATTGGGAGTGCTCATTGCATGAACATTAGCGTGGGAAAACCATAAAGTCTTGCAGTAATGGCTGATTGGTTACACATTGTTTTTGAGCATGTGTATGTTTTTACCAGGAAGATAGCTTTTCATTTTCACTTGTCTCTTGTTTACTGTTGATTGAGTTCTTTATAACTGTAGAAGAAAACGATGTCAGCTATCGGTGGGTTTACCTCCAAGCCAAAGAAAGACAACGTCAAGTTGCATTTATCTCCAAATTCCTCCTGATTCTCGAGTGTCTAGTAACTAATAATCCTCAATAATAATCAGACCTTCCGTCGTCTTGAAGGCTACACTTTCATTTTTACCTGCCATTAGATGGTCTGCTACCGGGGGGGACCTGAGAAACATTAGCATTAAGGGCTTTAGGTTACATTAATCAGACTCTGTCTGCGTGAGGGTTATTTAGAAACTCTGAGTGCTTTCACCACATTTATTAGTCATCTGTAAGCCCCCTAAATTGCTTTTAAAGGGGTCTAACAGCACATTTGAGTGGAGGCTTTCTCCAGTCATTAGCCTGGTTACAGACCCCCTCAGATGTTAATGGGTTAAACATAAACAGCAGCAGGAAGTCGGAGTCCAGCATTTCTCTGCATAAATGCTCTCAGATGTTTTCTTTGTTATTGTTATCATCATAAGCTCACCGTGTGTTCTTCTGTCAGCAGCACAGATAAACTATTAAACCCTGTGAATATAATTATGACCGGGAATTGTTGTGCTGACGGAGCAGCTCGGGTATTTCATTGGGGGTTTTAATTCATTTTATACTTTAAAAAACCTCCACCTAACTTAGTTGGCTGAATTGACCGTATTGAGTCCGTGCAGCGGGGACTTGGGAGTGGTTATGAGGGGTGATTTTGTGTTCAATTCTAAATGAACTTCGATAAGCGTGAAGGGAACAAAGGGATGTGTAGCATTCTGCTCACAAAAGTAGAACTGCACTCTACTCTCACATTTGGCAAGACAGGTTTATTTTTATATCATGTACAAAACAAGTCAAAGGGCTTAAAAGTATCATAAAAAGGTGCAAAAGAAACACTTATAAACTTATAATAAAGCTGAATAAGATCTGCTAAATGCAGCNTATCATAAACTTGTAATAAAATGAAAAGCTGAATAAGATCTGCTAAATGCAGCTTTAATTCCATTAATTTAATTCATGCGCCACCTCGTTTTCCCCGTTGTTCCCCCGTATACGTACAGGCCAAGCTGGAAACCGATGCCAGGTAGAGAATCTGAAATGGAATAAGTAATAAAATGGAAAATATAAGAGCTACATGTGAGGAACCGTTGATAAAAGCAACAGCAAATAGAAACGATTTTCAGCAGACCGTTTGTTGCACATATGAGGAGTAAAAAACTGAACGTTTGCCTCTCCGTGTTCTGACTTTAGGAACAGAACCCTGTAAAAATGAGCTGTCTTAAATTAATGGAAAAACCCACATTATAATCATGTGAAATAATCTGCCCGTGCAGTAAGAAAATTACGATTTCCTGAAATAATAAAAGAAAAAAAAATCTAGTCTAAGACAAGTGAGACATAAAACAAAAGCATTATAGGAAATGAGAAAGTAATTACACCAAATGAAATCAATAACTGGATGATGTGGTTCTTTCTGGTTAAATTAAGGTTCAATATTTTATTTTTTTATTTTTTTTATACCAAAAATGTGATCATTACCACATTTCTGGACTCTCAGAATATTGAAGTGATCTTGTAGACGGCACAATTTAATATCCTTTACTGGAAACTTGTAGTTTTCTAATTATGAGAGTTCAGATTAACACACCTAGATTTCTCCCCAGTAACCAGACGTCTTTGTGCATGTAGACCTGCGTATCTGATTTATTTAGTATTTTTACATCTGTGCATGTGCAAAAAAAAGCTGTTGCTTACGTCTTTATAACTTCTTTGAACAGAACATAAAAGAAAAACCTGATGGCGTGCAGCAGCAGCGGGAGGTTGGAGTATAAACGAAGTAAAACATTCATGTGTTAAAAAAACTGGATGTTTTGAAAATAAAGTTTTAACACTACATAGGGCTGGGTGATATCACCCCCCCAAAAATAAATAAATATACATACACAGTGTTTCAGGTAAAAAATAATTGAGATATAAAATTTTATTTTTTCTGAATGCACTTTTAAGGACCTGCAGAACATGTGCATCAAAACATTTGACTGAAATTAAAGTAGCTGTATATTAAATGCTTTGAAAATCAAAATAAATAAAGAAATACTTTTTCATTGACCGTAACAAATACAGTTGTGCAAAATACAAAAATAAAACATCTTCCTTCCTCCTGAACTTATAAAACAATATCTCAGCGGTAAAGGGTCTTCCTCATTCTATTCCCCCGCGCTAACACTACATACGTACGAACTCTGAAAGAAATCCTATAATGGACTGGAAAATGTAGAGAAACAATGGGCTCCGTGCGTTCGGAGCACCATGTGTCCCGTTTTGTTGTCTGGCTGGTTAAGACTTGATCAATTCACAGAACACTGACCATCTTCTTCATCTAAACAGTGAAGTTCAGGAGGAAGGATGATGACGCGTTTGGAGTATGATGAGAGCCTACAAAAGCTGCGGCGGTCTTTATGTTGCATTATGCTACGTCATTAGTTTCTAGCACCACCCCTTCGTGGTGTGGAGCTGTCTAGGAGCCTTGCCAGGGGCGGCCAGTAGGCGAGCGTGAGCACGCAAATGCACCAGTTGTTTGGCAAAGCTAATGCAATAAATGTTCTAATAAAAGGACCAAAATAGCAACGTTGCACATAAATCCCCAAAATACCCCCCTCTTTTTTTTTTTTCTCTCCTTTTGATACACACCCACACACAACTGCAAACGACACAGCCCTCTTCACATGGAAATACACTCTCCTGTACGTCAGCATCCTTTGGTGGTAAAGGTTTGTTGAAGGGATTATGCACACAGAGTGGGATGCAGTCACAAATAGAGCAGATAGGTTTATACATGTATAGTGTAGGAGATGTACAGAGGTGGTGGGAGGAGAGTGGATAAAGCACTTGAGTCACCTCGTACCTCTAAAGGTTGCATAATGAGGTCCTCTTATTTCTCATGTCTCTTCCTTTTTTTTTCTTTCCCCCCCAAACCAAGTTAGACAGCACCAGCCCACACGCACTGCAGGTGCTGCAAATGTGTTTGTGTGAACAAGAGTGTCATCTCCCACTCAAGGGGTTATTTTGGATTCCAGTGGGTGGAGTTCAGGTGATGCATCTTATGGCTGAAGCACATACCCTTCACTGCCACACTCATGCGTTTGAGCCCCACCGAGGGTGTTCGCCGCGTGATATTTCGAGTTTATTGTGTGTTGCTGCTGTGTGTTTCAGTCCCTAATGTAAACACAAAGATTCTTTTGTTTTGAACCACTACGAGCTCTCATGTAAATTGACAGCAGCAAATGGAGAACTCGTGTGTTTGCTCTGACTTTACTCGTCTGAGCTTCTTGTACTCCACTCCGCCGCACAAACACAACACGGGTCCGTGACTCACTGGTCTGTTGTGCCTACATGCTCATGCCTGGAGTAGGCACATATTAAATGTTTTGTTTTTTTTTATCGTTTAGGAATCTTCCCCTGCCACTGCAGCACTATCTACGTGATTTAATTCTGCTTGTAATCTTTTTTTCTTTCTTTTTTTTTTGGGCCCGAGTATGTTGCAGACAGAGATGGAAGCAGGGTAAGGGAGAATTATTTTTGAGCGCAGGGGGATCCAGACGTGTCACTAAGAAGTAAGGCAGACTTCATTAGGTCACACCAAGATGTAAAGATGTCTGGAAAACACAGATTCTGTCTGCTGTGAGTCCTTGTCTGTAGATTTTATTCAGTTATAGCAGCGTCCTGAAACTCGATCGCTGCCATCTTCTGAGTGAAGTCGCTTATATTGTCAGCAGTTTCTCATAAACAGTAGTGTAACTGTGATTAACAGGTGATCCACAGAAGTTTTCCAGGTATTTATTTGCCACCCAGCTGGTTTACGATCCAGCAGCAAAATGTTGTATTTTAATTAGAGACAATATGGTAACCCCACAAAGATCCATGAAAACACCATTATTATTACATTATTTGCAATGAAAAAAGATCACAATCGCTATGTTGCTGTGAGACCTCTAATTTGACCCTGAGATTTCTGTCAAAATTTCGACCAATTAGGCAGCTTAAATTGATGGTAATATCCAATCAGGAGCAGCCAAAGATCAACAGGTGACATATTTATGTCAGTTTGAAAAGAACAAAAATTGGCGTCTAAGGCTGGAATAAAGTTGAGATGTTTTTGATGCATGATGGGACGGCGGGGCTCGGTGGGTAGAGTGGTTGTCTTGTAGCCTGAGGGTTGCCGGTTCGATCCTTGGCCTGTTGAGCTCATGTCGAGGTGTCCCTGAGCAAGACACTGAACCCTACATTGGTCCTGATGGGTCGTGGTTAGCGCCTTGCATTGCAGCTTCTGCCATCAGTGTGTAGCTTYCGCCATCAGTGTGTGAATGTGTGTGTGAATGGGTGAATGTGATATATAATTTAAAGCGCTTTGGGGAAAGTGCTGTATAAATACAGACCATTTACCATTAACCAAAAATGAAATGTAAATGTGTTTGTTTCAATGGCATTTTTCTCCTAAAAGCCAGGAGAATGATGTGCAGGTGAGAAAAGGCTTGGTCACTGTTGATCTGTGTGTTATTTCTACAAAGTTCGTTTGTAATAAAGTCTGTTTTGTTCGCCTTTTTGCCTCTATATCTATTTATACGTTCATTTTACATCATCTGACATCTGATGCTGTCATAAAAACAAAGTGTCTGTTGACTGGGTTTAAAAGGGTTCATCTTCTAGAAATCAAACCCATAAATAACAAAAAATGGCTTAGGGTTTAAAAGGTTAAAAATGGTGTTTTCAAAAACTGGAATGAAAAAGCATAATATAATAAAAATGCTTACTGAATGTTACCTCTGTCTTTCGTTCCGCATGTATCAGGAGACGCAGAAAGCCAAGCAGTTCCTGCCCTTCCTGCAGAGGGCCGGCCGGTCAGAGGCCGTGGTAGAACACGTCTTCAGCGGATCACGCCTCAAGCTGTACATGCCCAAAGAAACCTGCCTCATCACATTCCTCCTTGCTGGTGGGTATCATTTGCCTTCCCCATGTGAAGGTCATGTCTTTCTGTCATCGAACTGACTAATTTCTAGATCTGGTTAGGCGTTTGCCCCTGCTGTGGTAAAGTTAATCGAAAACATTCCTTCTCTCTCACTGAAAGTCACGCCAAGGTTTGTGTATTTACTCCAGCTGGTGCAGACAGCGTTGGAGTCGAAACCCCCCTCTCTCGCCCAGTTCTAAGAGGGCAAGGGGGAGATGCTGGGTTTACGTGCCAACCGCAGTCTACTCTGTTTCAGAGCACCTGTGTTGGCATGAAGCATGTGTCTCCCTTTAACCCCGCCTTCACCCGTCTGGCTCTCTGCCAGGTGTGAAATAGTCACCCGACTCCCGTTCTCCACTTTGTTATTGTCATTAGAAAGCGGCCGCCTTGTCCAATCTCCAGTAAATGCACGTGCGAGGGAAGAACTTAGCCATTTTCTAGCTAAAGTAGAAACATTTGTTCCTCCAGCCTTTTTCTATTCCTCTCTAACTCTGAGAAGGTCATGCTGTGAAAATGTGAGATGTGCTCAGAATATTAAGTCGTACGATTTTGGCATTCAGAAACGGTCCCGTTATTACTTACCACAGTTTATCAGTCATCTTTCATCTGTTAGGCAGCACAAAGGCGCAACACGAAGTGAACTGCTTGCTCAAGTTTTAATACCACCATAGAAAAAAAGTCAATTATATGTGGTTAATTTATTTCTCACTCGCATCTCTAAGTAAAAATATGATTATTTTAAACAGAAAAAAATAAAGTAGAAGTAACGCAGAATGGATTGAAAGTTAAAGCTCACGGTTATTTAGTTTTCTGACATTTTTTATTGTTAGATTGATCTAAAATTGTTTAAAAGACGAGTCCTTAGACTCAACTTGTTTTCAGAAATGGAAAGCAGAAATTTTAGGGCAAGATGGAAATGGATTAAAAAACATGATTGTTTTTGATGGTCCAGTTTTTTTGTTTCACCCACGCGATGCTCTTGGTAGTTTGTGCTGAGACTCTGGTAGCAAGCAGTGGTTTAAAAATCCTCCAAGATCATAGGAAAAAGAAGGAGTCTCAGTTCCTACGCAGCAGATGATCGCTGCTTCGCCTGCTACACACTTCCTCTTCTCATCAGAAAAATAAAAATACTGTCTTTTTTGACACATCAGTTCAGTTTAATTATGCTTGGCTGGATCATTCATGCATGAATTTTGCTACCGATTGTCTTTGCTGTACAGATTTATTAAAATGACGCCAGCCGAGGAAGCTCGATGTTCAGTGCGTCTACTGGTTTGGGGTAAAAAAATCTCCAATTAAAGTAAACATGCACAACCTCAGGTTGTGGGTGTCAGGTGTGTGTGCGATGATGTTTACCTAGCTTACTTTTAAAATGAATGTAATCAGTCAGAGGTTATTACCGTGCCGTAACAGTTACATTAGAGCTGATGGCGTCTGAGCGGATTAGATTAAGGTCATTCCCAGAGGGACAGATTCAACTGTAGGAAATGAAATGACCTGTGCTGTCTTTAATACAAACATCCGACTTTGTTAACCCTCATAGAAGCAAATGATCTGCTTTGTTTTGGTTTTTAACCTGCTTTCCTATAAGAATCTATTGAATCAGATTTAGATCTGCTTCTTTTCTTGTAGTTTTCTTCCTATTTTCTAACATCTTTCTTTTTTTATTTTAGTTTAGATATACATTTAGCGGGTCATTATTTATTGTATACATTTTCTGTAAATGATAACAAAAGAAAAATCCTTCAGCACACATGATCTAAAGCCCTCAGGCATGAAGACGTCCATTGTTATCGCTCTACTACCAATCTGAAAACACTCGCTGTCTCCATCCACTTTTATTTTCTGTCAGTTACCTTTTCATGTCGTATTCGCCCCTCTGCACCACGGGCTGTGTTTAAACTGGCATCCATGATATAATATTCACCCCAAGCCTGTTGTGTGTATCTGGACCTTTTCTCTTTTAAGCTATCATGTATTTCTGATGGGAAATCCATGTTTTAGATATGTTCACTGTAACAGCTGGTCAGGAAAGAAGAGATTTACACACACGGTGAAACTTTGTGTAAAACCTTTGAACTGAACAAAGGTCTGGAACATTTATAGTAATCTGTATGTCCTAATGCATGTATTAGATTAAGTATCATTATTAATTAATTTTGTATTTCAGGTTAAAAGATGTTTTCTAAAAGCAGAGTTTCCCTTGTTTAGTCATCTGCTCTGAGGGCTGAGTAAATGCTGACTACCCAGACAAATGGAGAAAACATTCAGAGGATGATGCTGTTAAAGCAAGTCCTGTATTAGTCATCTGCTTTATTAGTTGTTTTTTCCCTCATATTGTATTCATCCTGTCCAGTTTTTATTCTTTAATAATGTTGTGGGAGGCCATTCAGGAACAAATTGTTTACAGTAGCACTGTACATATCTATAGATAAAGACAGTGTTTTAAGAAAGATAGGGTTAAGGAAAAAGAAGCACATGCTTCAAAGAGGAGCGGAGCTGTGCTTCAGGAGATGAAGGGTGCTTCCCTCCCCTCTCTTTCCACATAGCCTTCCCTTTCTTCTTCTTTCCCTCACCGGCCCGTACAGTGTTGCTTCCGTATGGAAGTTTGATGAAGGGTAAAAGAGTCATCCTCTCTATAAAAGAAAAGGAGGGCACCTTTACAGGAAAGGGATTTGGGAGTCTGACGGGGCGGGTTTTGGAGGATGATGAAAGAAAGGGGTCTGAAGTGAGATGTGGAACCGGACAGGACACAAGTATGACGAAGAAAAGGAAGGCTACAGTAAAGACAAAAACACAGCTGCTGTGAAGTATGTGGCTATAAAGGCCCAGCGGAGCAAAGGGAGACCAGGTGGTGGAAAAAGCTGTAAAAGTTTATTAGCTTCAGTGGCATTTACAGAGTTTCTAACAGAGGCCGCAGCAGGTGAAACATACTTTCAAAGGTACGAGGAAATTTATGTTGAGGAGCAAACTGTCAGAAAAATGAAACTTCCATCAGTTGGATGCAGATTTACACAGTCAGCAAAGAGCTTCAGCCATCTCCCTCTCTGTGACTTGGCACCATTTGTCAGACTTATTTATTTTTAAATCAGAGTGTGTGCATGCTTGCGTGGGGCAAATACCTCCATTTTTCTGCAGCTGAAATTTCTAAACTGGTTACTTGAAAACTTTGCATATGGAAAAAACAGCTATTTAAAACATTTCTTAACAAAATGTTAATATATTGCAATCTACATCTCATTTTTAATCATCCACATCTCTTAGGAAACTGGAGGCCTAATTAACCTTGATTTTAAGCTTTGCCTCATAATAAAATTGCTATAATGGTATTAAATTTAAAGAACTGTGAGCTAAAATCTTGAACCTAAACTCGTTACAAGCTGCATCAACCTACAGATTAATCACTCATCTGCTGTATGCTTCTGTGGAGAGAAAAAAAAAGCTCATAGAAGCACTAAAAATGCTTACGTCTACTTACAACTAATATTTAACTTTAATAAATATGAAAAGGCGCTTGCTGCACATATTAAATGAATTATAGATTATGCTGCATCAGTTTGCTGCAGTGAAGGTGGAATAAGATGTATGCAGAGACAACAGTTTGTGCAAAGTTTTTAATGTAAATTAGTCTTATTTTATATTTATGGCTTTTTTTTCCCCTCCCAAAACAAATATCACAAATTCAGTGTGGAGGAATGCTGGGCTCAAGCTTGGTTTGAGGTGATGGCGCCTTACATTAGAGAGCCTTATATGATGACGCCGTGGAAACAAGGTGGATCCAGAGGATAAAAGAGAGGTAGTCAAACCAAATCCTAGGATTTCCCCCTAACAGCAGCTCTGTCTGCTCCCGCTGGCTGCCTGCTGCACTCCCCCATGCCCGTCTCTGCTGACCCATGCATCTTTGCCCACCCGCATCTCTCACCTGCTGCTGAACTTCTTGCTCAGTCTATATCCTTTGAGGCATCTGCAAAGGGGGCTGATATTCAAATGAAGCATAGTCACCTCACAAGTTACACACGGCAAAGGACAACGAAGATTAATGAGATGGAAATTTAAATGGAATGATGCGGTTATGGGGGATAAGGGAAAGATTAGTTTCTTGAGCTGAATTCACTGGCATGAATGCGTTTTCTCACACACATGCACAGTCACTTTTAGTTTGTTTACCTGTCACGCTGCTAATTATATCCTGTCGGCAGCTTGTCAAAAATCAAGACTTGAGTAATAAATTTTTTTTTTTTAACAAGAGGATCTAATGACGTTCATACAGAACCACAAGTATCAATTTATACCTGCAGACTTTCCAAAAACAAGAACGCAAACGCTTGTTTATGCAAAGTCAACGGCCGATCAACATGCACAGCAGCAACACATGCTGCAGTCCTTTTCAGTCATTTTTACTAGATGGCTAAGAGAGAAAGAGATTAACTCAATCCTTTCTTTATGCTTTGGTTCAGCTGAAATCCCATTAACCTGCAAAGTCACAACTTTCAGAAAATGAAACTACAGCCCCCATTCCCCAAAAAGTTGGAACCCTGTGTATAATGTAAACAAACAGAATAAAACAGAATGGAATGTTATGCAGATCTCATAAACCCATATATTTATTTCCAGAAGAACATATCAGATTTTTAAACTTGAGACATTTTGCCATTTTAGAGGAAGGATCTAATTCAGAATCAAATGGCAGCATCACATCTAAAAAACCAAAGGTGGAACAGGGGCAACAAAAGGCTGGAAAACCTATTGACTCAAATTAGTAACAACTGGAGGGGCATTTTACAAATAATTAGGTTAATTGGCACCAGGTCAGTAACATAACTGAGTACAAAAGGAGCGTTTGAGCGAGACGAGCCTCTCAGGCATTAAGACAGGAAGAGGTTCATCAGTCTGTGACAAACTGCACCTAAACAATTGTGAAACGTTTTCAGTAAAAAATTCCACAACATAAAACTGTAAATAAGATCCCACCATCCAACAGTGTATGATATAATAAAAGATTCAGAAAATCAGGTGGAATCTCTGTGTGCACGAGACAGGGCCGAAGGTCAAACCTGAACGCTTTGGACTTTCAGCCCCCAGGCAGCACTGCAATAAAAACAAGCATGGGGTTGCAT
>CM047997.1:22007881-22148967 GCA_026261665.1 Melanotaenia duboulayi
ATTGCTAGACAGTTGTTGCTACATCATGCTAAACATCACTCCGTTCCAACCTCTNGTGTTGAAAGAAGAGGGGATGCTGCGCGATGCTAAACATCACTCCGTTCCAACCTCTTACAGATGTGTTGCTGCCATCAAATTCAAAATGAGCTCATATTTTCCGTGAAATAGTAAAATATGTCAATTTGAATATCTGATATGCCATTTATGCTCTTTTGGACATAACACGTTTGTTTNAACATAACGCGTTTGTTTGAGATTTGCAAATAATTGTACTTTTTTGGAGGTAATACTTCAGATTAATGGGTGTAGGTCGTTTTAGATTTTGTGAATTACACCAGTGCCCTGCTGTCTTTTTTCGCACAATTTCTTTAAGAGAATCTCAATCTATTACTTACGACAGTTGGGCAGACAGATTTGGAAGCAACAATCAAAAAAGAGGTTTAACTGACCGTTTGAGCTGAAGGGGGACACGTAGAATTAAACCCAAACCCAGAGTTACATCCACCCCACGGGGCCAACACGCTCATTTCCCAGCTGGACTTTACAGGATGGGAAATGAGGAGGAATAAACTAAATCACTTCGTACAGTTTTCAGTTCCGTCTTCAGATGCAGTCTAAAATGAGAAATTTGTAGATCTGTGCCTCACAGATCTGATGATTGATGTGATGTACGCTAGATTGACATGAGAGCATGCACTTGAGGCTAGCGTGAGGAGCAGCTGTGCAACAGCATCCACTGTGCTTTGTTTGCCGTGTAGTATAGTGTCACAACGATCAGCGTACATCTTGTTTGTCACTGAGATCAGATAAGATGGATATCCTAGAGTATGACCCAGATGTTTATCTTGGTGTCAGGGCTGAGTTATGTATCTCAGCGCAGGTTAAAATTGGCTGTGCTAAGTGGCTCCCTGGCTTGGTTTAAGTGCTGCAGGGAGGAGGCTACAGTAGGTGCAAGGGAGTTGCAGTCAGATCATTTGACAGAGGCATACAGTATACTTTTGACTACATTTACACTTTACTTTTATTCAACTTCTCATCTGGGATCATTGCCTTAGTATTTGTCCTATTGTAATCCCTTTTCTGGATTGTAGTCCTCCTTTTTCCCCTTGAGAAATGACCTTTCCCTGGACATGTTTTTGTCATAAAGAGTTTTGACTGTGTTGGAAATTGTTGCTCCTGTGGGCCCGTACAACCCTTGCATTTTATATGCTATACAATTAAACTTGACTTCTTTGTGTATAACATTCATGAATAGTCTTTTCTGTGGATTATGCTTGAGGAAAAACACAATTCCATCTCTTATCATAGTTCCGGCCAACCCAAGCAGAAAACTCTATCTCCCTCTCTGCAATTACTTCATACACCATTTTTTTCTTTTTTTTTTTTTTTGCCTTTTAGTATTTTTCCCTCCAGAAGCCCTCCCATCTTGTCTTTTACCTTTGATTTATTTGGCATCCCTCAATATTCCTCTTTAGTTGTCTTGTTTTTATTTGATTCTGGCGGTGTTGCAGCCACTGAGTCTCATGTGTAAGCCTCATCCTGGTGCACGTCTATAAATACTTTCAGATGATCTTGGTCATCGATGTGTCCTCCTTCTCTTCATCTATGCTACACAGGAAGCTTAATCTTTTATTACATGTATTATTGAATTTTAGATGAATAGCTAGTAAATCCTCTGTACAAATGCTGTACTATTAGTTGACATACAATCTGGAACAAATCCAGTTCGACAGTAACATTGCCTCTGCTTCTTTTTATGGGGGAATTATACATTTTTAGAACATGAGATCAGTGTATTATGATAAACTGTGCATGCATGCTTTAAGATTACTTTTTTAATAGCTGCAGAGTGCTTAGGAGGAACAGAAATGATGCTAACATGGTGCAGAAGAGAAATTGTACTTGAAGTTTACACTTTTATGTCTGACTGTCCTGTGGCCTCCTTTCGCCTTTCCTGGGTCATTTTCTCTTCCCTGCCAGTGTGAATACACTGATTCTTGTTCTTGTTGTCATAAATGGGACAGACAAAGCCATGTAGGGAACAAAAAGTACTAAACACTACTAAGCTCGACACACTGACTTGTTGTTCTAAGGTTATTTGCAATGGTTGCTCTCTTTTGTGATCTTAAAGTTATAGACGATTATCTTCTGTCAAATTACATTTATGGAGTTGGTGCAAACAAAATTTGTTTAATCTGTTTTGCAGTGTTTTTCTGTGTAAGTATAATGGCCAAGGTGTACACTCACCTGGTACATGATGTCCTAGATTCTCTCTATAAAGCTCTGTATCCACAAGTTTTGTAAGCACCAATAAAAAAGTGACTCTCTGCCCTTGGGGAAACATTAGATATTACAACATAAAGGCTTTTTTCACAGTGTGTAGTTCCATTCCCTAATCTAAAAAAAAAAAGCAAATATTAATATCCAATAATACACATATATTCCAACTACTTTCCCTTTTTTTTTTTTNCTATTCCAACTACTTTCCCTTTTTTTTTTCTTTCCCCGAGCTCATCAGGGTAAAAGTTCAGCAGTGTTTGCCCTTAGCAAAATGTCTCAAATGTTGTTATATAAAAGCACGACCATTCAGAGGAAGCTTGACGCAACATGGAATGAATGCAAACAAAACTTACAAGGACCAGGAGTTCAATTCAAAGCCCTGGATCATCTTGCACCGAGACAGCCACGCTAACCACTGAGTCACCAGGATGCCCCAACAAATCAGATTTTTACTTCTCTGTCATGCATTTGTGAGTTGTCCCTGAGGCGGTGTATCTGCCATGCCAGTAAAGCTCATTAAATTAAACCTCGAGTCATACAGGAAAGAAAGACCCTAGGAGAGAGCCGCTGCTTTATTAGCAAAATGCTTCAGGCTTCAACTTCCAGCTGAAACTATCATTAGGTTACTCTGTGTGAAACAGAGATGTAACCTGCTTGTTGGTTTGTTGCAAAAAATGAGGCAATTGAGCTTAATAATAGAATCTGAAGAATCTGGACAGATGCATTAAAATCTTGTGTAATGTAAAAACTTGTACATGCTAATTTCTGCCTTTTACTGGGGTTGTACAGTGATCACATGCTGCATAAAAAACCACTAAATCCATTTCTAAAGGACAAAATGAGTGTGTTAATTGAAGCTAGGTTACCATTAGAAACTATTCATACACAGTGAGTGTATAGAACCTTAAATAAGACATCCAAGATCATCAAACCCGAAGTTAATTATTCATATTTGCCTTTAACTTCAGGAAATCTCTTATGCATCTTTCCTTTATAACAATGCATTTCTTAGAATTTTAACATGTATATATTCTACAGCTGTTCAGCAGCTCTATTTTTTTATTCCTCTTTCCCTCATCTCTGCCCTGAGGCTTATCCAGTCCTACAAGGACACTTTAAAAAGAAATACTCAAAGATCTACCAAAGTCGACGTCGGATTCATATTTCACTGTAGCTGAATGGAAATTAGTTTTCAGAAGGACTTCATATGCTCAGGGTGCATCCCACAATCACCAGTTATCCAGGTTGTAATAAAGTTGGTTTTACTTGATGTGGCTTTCATTTTTTTTCCTTCTTTTTTTCCTTCTCATTTAGAAAAGACTGCACAGGTTTAAAACTGCAGTCAGAAATCAGAGCGGTGCACCTGCCTGTTCTTGCAACCCTCCTTTTATAAATCTCATTGAACGTTAACTTGAGCGCACGTGTGGAAGACCGTTACCGCTGCTGTGATTCCTCCCAGATATGGAGGAAGAACAAGATCAGTGTGTTCGCCACAGACGTGGAAGCCACGACACAGTTTCATTTTAGGTTATTTGTTCTGTGGATCCGTTACAAATGGAAAATGTAGTCTGTGTCACGTTGACAGTTAATGCTGCTGCAAACATGGCTTGGTTTAGTTTGGTTGTCCACTTGATTTTTTTATTTAAAAAAAATGCCCTGCGAACATTAAAAAGAAGTCAACAGCTAAAGTATTGAATAATAATAATACAGTATGGATCCAGAACTGCTTCCAAGTCCATTTTTTCTCACACATGTGATCTAGCATCATTAAATATTAAAATTGTTTAATAAAATATTAATTTTAATATTCAATATAAAATATTAATTAAAAATGACCTCAGAGCACCACCAAGCATTTTCTTTTAGTGGAAGCGTGGCAAACCACAAATCTTGAATTAATAAATTTATTCAAGTTAATCAAATCAAATCAGTCTCAAGATGCTAATGACGTCCATTCTAATTCAAAGGGACCCGAAACATGATCCGGAGGAAGAAATGACCCATAACGACTACTTAAAATAAATGTGAATATTTATTACATGTCTAAATATACATAATGTCAAAGGGATATTTACAAAAAGGGTAAATGGGAAAAACATTAATCTAACAAGGTAAATCCAAGTGTGACGTTCAGACCAGAATCTTATTGTAAGGCAATGTAAGACAAAAACAAAAGTTAATTAACCTGTGGTGTTAATTAAACTAATGTTTAAGAGGGAGGCTGAAAAGGAATTCTGAGTCCTATGAAGCAAAAAAGGAAAGCATCGTCTGTTTAAGCCAGAAGCTTACTGAAAAGCAAATTATTTCACTGTAACCGACTCTCAGACAACCGACCATGTCTTTAGCAGTCAAGCAGAGATGGTCCTGGTACGACTCGTCCAGTCATCATAAATCGGTAGAAAAGGGGAGAACATTAACTAAACTGAGTTTAACTAGTTATAAAAAAAGAAAAAGAAGAAACAGTGCAGGGGCGGATTCCTCTCTCTCCATCCTTCGTGCATGTTAACATGCAGGCTCAACTCTTACGTTCTGGTTTCTTTGTTCTAAGATTGGCCGTCCACGCCCACAAGGAAGTGCAGCTTAACATTTCAACCAACGGCAGGCTCTGAGTTTTACTGGCGGTCAGATATCTGACGTGGGCCGGTTCAGTGCTAAACCTTTCTGATTCCCTTTGTAAAAGTATCAGATAAACATTTGTTAATACTTCTGTACACTATAAGCTATTAAAGGTTTAAGTGACGTCATTAAGACAATAAACTGATGCATATTGTAATGGAACATTGATCAACCATTTAAACACAAAGTAAAACACAAAATATTAAACAAGAATTAGGAATGGTGAATAAAGATTTCGATCAAATATGGATCAAACTTGTCGATTACCCTTGTACCAGTCCTGATGATGGTCTGCACATCTAAAAGCATCCATAAATATTTGGCTTCACAGCATATATGTAACAGACATTATTTAAATGGCGAGACAAGACCTTTATTCTTTCCACTGGCAGCGCTCTGCTGATGAAGTACTGAAACCTTTAAAAGTTTATTACCCTTAGGAATGTTAAGTTAAACAAAGTCTTTGTGAGGATCCACCAGATGGTCTGTTTTTGTCCCGGTTGAAAGATTAGACCTGTGGCTATTAGCTTATCAGTTTGGGGAAAATTTTATTTTTAAACAGAAAAGGGTCCCCGGGTGATGAGTTCCAGACATTAGTTTGTTTTTAGTCATATCAGGACAGATTTGTGAGCCTGTGGGAGGTTCGTTCAGAAACTTCCTAGATCCTAGTTTATGAAAAGATCAACTACTACTTCTTCTTTAAGCCAGAGTTGACCTTTGTTGACCTGTGGAGTGGTAGGGCTCACACGGCAGATTCCACTCCTTCTTGGAAAATTGTTATTGTCTGTAAGTCCATCAGATGTTCATTGAATAGAAAATTAAAGCAAAGTTCTTGATGTGTTTCATCTTTCTTTTGAGGAAAGGGCCGGAATATGCTACATATATACTTGGTGACATCTGAGTAAGCTTAACTTTCTAAAACAGCATCACATCCAAATGACGCTACGTGGCACATATAAAAATGACTGAATGTTGTGGACAGAATATCATTTACCTCCATGAATACTGTAACTGAATTAGAAAGAAATGCCAGGTGAGCTGGTTTGGCCGCGGATTAAGTCTTAAACCAAAGATCAGTAACTGGACTGGAAACATTATTTTGGAGACTTTTGTAGTACTTTGTAATTTACAGAAACCAGACGTTTCAGCATCGTTTACATGTTTTAATAACTGCTCTGTCCACAAGATTTCTCAACAGGTTCATTTTTCTAGTTTATTCTGTGCATGAGGTCTCATAAAACCATAAGAACTGATTTTGCACCTCTTGATGTTCTTTTTTATAAAGAGCTTCGCCGACCTTGGACTCAGAAATTTTTGCTGTCTTTGTCTAGGTATTGAATGTCCACGTAGTTCCAGGAATACGCCCGGGGGTATGCTGGTGGCCGAACCCTTCAGCGATGAGGCCGTGTTGTTCACCAAAGAGCTGGTGCTGCAGAGAGAGGTAAGAAAGGAAGCAGAACGTTCTGGCTGTGCTTCCATTCCACTTCTTGTTGGAAGCTCTTGAGTTTAGATGTTGTGGCTCTTGGGACAATCATACTCCAGCTGTTTGTGTTCTTTACTCTAATTTCAGTTTAATTACAAGGTTATTTAGTCTAAAGATACCTAAAGATTACTCTGTTTATCCTTTTATTAAGAGATGCAGCAACTCTACTTTAGCTTTAAATGTGCTTTTCAGCTTTCATTCTGGATGAAATGTTTTTATTTGACCATTTTTATGAACTCTCTCATAGTTTTTAGAAAACTTGTACAATCAAGTACAAACAAAGGTCGCCTTATATTCTTCCCAAAGAAAAAACATAGATGCCCTCCCCCACTTAATGTCAGTCTGTTTTATTTTGAAGACAGTTTTTACAAAAATGGGAGCAGTGACTTTTAATAAGCTGATTAAATTGTTTACTCCCAGGCGAACTTTTTTAAAGCATTTAAAGCACTGTATTTGTCCCTCGAGTGATGTCAAATCTGATCAAAATATCAGACCAAAGTTTTATACAATAAAGTAAACCACCATCAGAACACACACTTTTACATAAATAAATGTAGACCACCATCCCCCAGCCCCCCACCCCTTTGCTTATTCCCATTTTATAGAAAGCCCACCTGATAGTGGATCAGTGCTCCTGGGCTTTAGAAAACTCCATCCTCTATGCGCCTGTTCATTCACATGCTAATAGGTTTTTATAAGAAGCAGTGAATGGACCAAAGCCATGATGGAACGAGCTATAATCCTGCCACCACTTATCCAGGCCACACACTCCTGCTTTTGCTCTTTTACTCTCCTTCTGCATCCCTATCTCTGCTTTAAAGGGCTTTTTGCGAAGGGTGGCTAACTTCACTGTCCTCTGGTGTTTAATTGTCATGGAAATGGAGCCTTGGTCAGTTTGATGTTGAAGTGTGTGTGGGGGTGTATGTAGTAGGAGAGCCTTAAGTGTGAAATTATTGATGCAGACATCACAGAATTGGATCGACCAGGATGCTTTGAGTCAGCACAAGTTTTTATTTGTACAGATCTTTAAACCATCAAATATAAAGTTTGTCATTTAGAGGACTTGCACACAAGCTTTGCTGTCATGTCTCTTCGAGCACCGAGATGTGAAATGAGATGAAATTTCATTCTTGATGTTTTCACCCAAAACGTATATTTTTCGGTATCACTGAAAAAAAACAGAACCATCACTTAAGAATGTGGGTAAATTATGTGTTTTATAAGATGAAGAAAAAGGAATTAAGCACGACTGGATTGGCCGTGAGTAGGAAATAGAGTGAAAAAAGGTCTTATCCAGCCATTCTGCTGTATTCTCTGGTGATTTCTTTTGCATGAAAAGTGAAATGTTACCTTTGCAGCTTGGGCGGTTAATTGTTTTCAGCATCCTTGCATTCGCAAGTATGACATTTCCTTCCTTCAGTGTTCTCTTATGTCCTGTAGAGTCGTGTGGTGATGATCAAATAGTAAATACATTTTTTACTATACTGCTGTGAGACTTGGCTTAAACAAACTATTTCCATATCACTAAGGTGGAGTTTAAGGCTGGTGCTGGAGCCAGCCTCTTTTCCACAAGTACCTACTCAGCTTTACTGGACTTAAGTGGAATTTTAATCACAACTGAGTACCACCTAAATGTGGATGGGGGTCATCATAGCAAGGCAGGCCAGTGACAGCACCGACGTAACAGTGGAGGACAGTGAGGGGATGGTATACCTGGTGCTCCGTATATTGCATTGTTTCCACCAAGGGGTGCGAGGCGGGATGGTTAGGGTGCGGATATGGTTTATAAACCGTAATTTCGTTGCATTCCCACAGTCAATCGTAAGCTTACCTGAGAGGCGGAGTTAGCGATAGATGCCTCATCTACGTAACAGCATGACGATTTGATAACCAAAACACGACTTGGAAACAGAGGAGGAAAATGGCGGTCATCCAGCAGTTTGTGTTCTTTCCTTCTGGGCAGTGCTTCATAACGCCATTTTAAAATAAGATTTAAAAAAAAATATCTGTTCCTCTAAACAAGGAGCCACTCCATGTTTTTTTTTTATTTATTTTGTATTTTTTTATTTATTTATTTTTTGTGCTAGATCGNTATGTTTTTTTTTTTATTTATTTTTATTTTTTTATTTATTTATTTATTTTTTGTGCTAGATCGCACAGGAAATTACTTAAAAAAAAAAAAATATTTCAACCAATCAACGGATTGCAGTGTGTCAAGCTCCGCCCATTTGGGTTGCATCGGTTAGATTAGTACCCCAGTGGAAAGGTATGAAAAAAGTAGGATGGGTGAAATTGGATATTAGGGTACCTTTTGCAGTTTTTACAAAGAAATGTGTCCTGACCCGCACCCATTGGTGGAAACGGGGCTTATGAATGTTAGTCGCGCTCAAGGCGAGAATGAATGCCGGCGGTGAGATGAAATGTTTGGTGAGATTCTCATGACTCATCCAGCAACATTACTCTGTGACCAATCAGTGGCTAATACTGCTAAAAAAAAAGTGCTGCAACCAGAATGGAAAACCCTAAAAACAGCTTGGATGTGAGTTGTTTCCAGCGGGAAAGGATGATAAGTTAGGTTTAAGAACTGATATCAACAGCCAGAAGAACCACCGCAGCTCCACGTCATTCCATCACTTTAAATGTTTCCTCAGGCATGTTTGGCCTTCTTTCCAGTGTATTATATACAGTGTATTTCTGTAAAAGGCCACAGCGTGGGCAAATGGTTTATCTAAAGAAAACTCCGAACAGATTTCTTTTCTTCTGCCAAACTGACGTTTTAATATGTCCAGTGTAGTTTTAACAGTTTAAATGTTAAAAATACAGCTGCAAACGGTGGCAGTGAATGCAGCACTATGCATTCACAGACATGAATGGAAAATATTTAAAAAAAGGCAGTAAAATGACAAGTCTGAGCTTATGTTCTACCTACTTCCCACCAATGTTACGGCTCAGTTTTCTTTTTCTTTCTGCGGTTGCTAAATGCTGAACTAACTTTTTTAAGCATGGTTGAGTTAATCTCTAGGTCTGGTTGGTCTTCCGTTGCCCTGCCCTCCAGCCGGCGACCTGAGCAGTTCTGTGCTCTGGTTCAGCTAAAAGTTTAAAATTCTGCTTTTGTCTTTTTAATCTTGTTTAAAAAAAAATTTCAAGTGATTGTGAATAATTTGTGAAACCATGCAGATTCAGTTAGTTATCAGGGCTCACAAACGCCTCCTCTAAACACACACAAACACCGCCTCACACTTTCTCTTCCTGGCCAGTCAACTGTTGTGTCAGCAAGTTTTTCACAGGTAGGTGGGAGTTAGCAGGCATGACCGAGCCGTATAATGAGTCTCTGGCTCACATGGAGGCTGGTTGGCTGGACTGACCTGCAGCTTGGTCTAATATGGACACAAACACTCAGAGCACTGAAAGAGATAAAGACACAGTTAAACACTGATACTTCTTAGTTTCATTCATTTTTTCTTCCCTGTTAGAAAAAGAGTCGAAGGGGCAGAAAGTAACAGCTGAAAGAGTCACATGACAGGATTGATTGAAACAGGTGAAAGTTGCCTGAGACAGGGCCAGACTGAAGAGGCGAGAGGAAGTGCAGCAGCTCTAATGAGACAAGTTAGCAGCAGCAGAGGGGAAGAGAGGATGAAAGATGGAGGAAAGAACCGGTTCGTGCCGCCAATCCATCTCTCTCTCTCCATCTTTCATGCGTATAACCGGAACATGTCATTAAGGTGTGTCGCACTCCAACATGAATATGGATTTTTTTTTAAAAACTTCATTAGCGTGCGATTCTGCGGTGGCTTCACCTCTGAATAGCTTCTGATTGCAGGAAGCTTTTAAAGACGTTTCTCTGGTGGCTCCAGGGAATAACATTTGATTCGGGTTTTGTTGGTGGAATCATTTGCATTTTTGAAATGTTTTCCTTCGCCGGCACACCTCCGTGCCATTTTGAGTTTTCGAGCGCTTTGTTGAGCTGATGACATGTTGACTCGCCGATCTGAATGATGAAATTTTCTCCTCTTGTATCCTGTGATGAGTTTGGGTGCTAGCATGAGCACTCTGATCTCTTCTGCTCTCCCTCTTTTTTGTCTTTTATTCTTTCTTCCCTTTTTTTTTGTCCACTTTTAAATATCTATTTCTCTCAGCTATGTGCATTTAAATTCCTCCTCTATACTGCTGCTGATTTAATTTCTCTTGATGCAAACATGCATAATTAATGTGGCATCCAGTGAGAGGAGAGGAGAGGCCCCGGTTTCTTCACCATCCCGATGATTCGCCATGCTTTTTAAAGGTTCCTTTCACTTTCAGACTCCCTTTTTTGGAAAACCACTTCTCTGTTTATCGGCTCTGTCATCCCCCCTCCCCTCTCCGCTGTGTGGTGTTAATCTCTGACAGACACTGCTCCCGTTCCCAGCGTGGAACCACAACAGCAGCTCTGAAATCTGACGGAAAAAGAGAACACATCGGTAAACAGCACTCCACAGACACCCCCCCTCCACTCATTTTTCCCTTTTTTTTTTTTTGGATGTTTTCCATTTAATTTCTTTCACCTCCCACCTTCCATTGACAAGAGAAAGAAAAACATCCAATCACAGTCTCAGCCTCTCTGTTGATTTTCCTCTTGCTTTTGGGTGGCAACTTCAAAAGGGCTGCTTAGCCAGGAGGGAGGCGAACAGAGGAGTTTTTACCGCATTGACATGTTTATCTAGAATGAGTCAGTAGTCTCAATAAAAGACACAAGTTAGTGAAGCGATGTTTAAAACTATTCCCAGTGCCTCATTAGAGTACTGCAAACCTAATGAATGGGATTCCAGCTGAGATCTCACTGTGATGCTGGCATCATACTAGAAAGTTTGGGGCTATTAAAATAAAAGACCTGCATAAAATTTTCCGTAAGGGTTGAACATTGTCTTCCTTTCATAGAATTATATTCAGCATTGGTTTAATAGTTTGCATATTTTTTAATATTTTGTTCTCAAATGCGCCAGCATGTGTTTTTTTCTCTGAGATGAAGGTTTATGTAGTACAGAATTTAGAAGAATGGAAAGCGGAAGTAAAATTGTTTGAGAAATGATGCGAGAAAGTTAAGTGAACTGTAATTTGTGCCGCACTCTCCTGACTTCATGTTGTTTCAGTTTTATCGGCCTCATTCAGCTTCTCATAGTCTGCACTTCCAGAACTGCCCATTCATGTTCCTTACATTTACCTTGCACATAGAAATAAAGACAAGAATATGCACATAATTTCACATCGAAGCTACAGATTCATGTCAGATAAATAGGATTTCAGCAGAAATAGTATTTAACCCTGATTTTAAGAATTATGGCTCAAATTTGACTTAACCTGAAACATCAAGGAGTAAAAATTCCATATTACACTTCCAAGTCATTTCAAGTAGACAATTCTTTTTAACGTCTGTGGGGGGAAATAAAGAAACAGATCTTACCATCGCTCTGTGGCGTTTCCATGGCGTCTCAAACCCGGTCCTGCCTAAAAGGGATCCCTTGCTGCCTTGTTCCCCACCTTGTGAGATGAGAACCGAATGCACCAGGCTGCCATTGGGAGCGGTTGGAACAGGCTGCCTTCAGATCTGCAGGAGGCTGCGTTGTGGAGCATTGATGAGTCACAGTGCCAGTGTGGCATCACAGATGCCTCGCAAATGCCTGCCTCCTGATCTCTCTGCCTTAGTAACTGTTCTTGGTGAGCGTTTTAATTAAATGCTAATAAACCCAATACCTTTGTGGAATTGAGGGGATTTTACTGTGTGGTAATCCTTGTTAAACCACTGACACTAGCCACACTGTGGCAGTTGGATAGACCTAGTGTTACATGTTTGTTCTTCCTCTGCACATCGGCGGTCATCGCAGCTCAGATCAATGTATTTAGATTTCTTTATGAACACAGAAATATGTCTTTCATGGGTTTGGCCCTCTTTTTGACTGAAGGAAAGCATCAGATATTTTTTCTCCACTTCTATGCTTCTTCATTGATTTCAGATCAAGCTTGAATTATTTTGGCATGAGGTCGATTACACAAGTGCTGGATCTCACAGGCTCTGACCACGTCACTTCATTTCTCCTTCACTCTCATCCTGTTTTCTTCCAGCTTTGGTTTTGTATCTTCTCGACTTGTTTTTCCCATCACGTACTCCGTCTCACACACACACACACACACATACATACATATGCATGTGTGTTTTTGTATGTTTGTGAGTGAGACAGAGAATCAGTAGACATAATGAATAATGCATGGTGTGGTTTCCTGGTCAGAGACAGACGGTGGAGACTGAACTAGCCCCTCTGGTCCCCCTTTTCCCTTTTTTTTTTCCTTTTCTCCCTCCGATCACGTTGTGTAGTTAAACAAACCATGAGTGCAGAAGACGGCTCCTTATCCAGATCACTGCCGCTTTACAGCTACAGTCAGGATCTGTCCCCATCCATTCAGAAGTGTAGCATGAGGCAAACATCAAGACTAGTTTAGATTATATCCATCCATGCAGAACTGAATAATTTATACCATGATATGCAAGCTTGATGCCAAAAATGGCAACAAAAAATGTTCTTTATCATCTAATCGTAATATGTGACCCAGATGGGGCGTTTAATGGTCGCATTGGAGTAGCAACAGTAAAATCAATCCTCACTGGCAGATGAGGATATTAAAAATGGTAAATCTTTGCAGCACAGTTGTCAATCGACCCTCCTAGACAGTCCCACTTCAATCGGTTTAATGTTGAAACAAACCTGAGAGGTGCTCAAAGGTACTCTGACTGTTTCAATTATGCACCTTTTTCTGTACGATCCATTTATCCATCCATCCTCTTTTGAATCTGTCCTGGCGGCGTGTCACCATCGAGCTGTAATTGCGTCTGTGTTAATGCTGCTTGTGTTGCTCAGTGGAATAAACAGCAGCTGCAGGACAAGTGGCAAGTTTGCAATTTAAGTAGAGGCTTTATCTCTAATTTAAAGGCTGACCTTGAAAGCGCAACAGCCAATGCGGTTGAGTACTTGACCACACATTTGGACTAACTGGTGTTGCAGGTGGAGTTCGTCCTTTTGGTTTAGCAGCAGTTTGAACCTACAGCCTATTTTGTATCGGTTTCACTGTTGGGTGGCTTTGCTCCTTGAAAGTAGTGAATTATAGCCTGAAGGTGAAATGAGCGGCCCACATAAACGCATTCACACCGTCGCAGTGACGGAGAGATAGATGGACCTGAATGGAGATGGAGAGATGAGAGGAAGGGAGAAACCTACCTACCGCTTTATCGCCACAAGTCTTTTTATGAGAGCGACCTTGTGTTTTAAAGCACGTGTGTGTGTGTGTGAGAAGGGATTGCAACTTTAACGTCCATCCGATAAGCACAACCTGCAAACAAGGTAAAGATGCAGGCACACACTGTACTTTGAGGCCAACTGTATTCTCCTTTTCTCTACATGAAGGACACTGCAATATTTTTCCACGTTAGTTTAATTCTCTTCATGCACTTGGACTTTGCTGTCTCAGTGCACTTTTTTTGTGGTAATCCCTCTTTGCAGCTTTTCTTTTCCCTTTGTTTTATATTCCACTTTTTATTCTAATCCATCTAAATTTAGTCTTTTTTATATACAGTATATATATGTTAAAAGCTCAAGTAAAGGGGCATTGTTCCCTTTGCTTTCATAAAGTTTTCAAGCAAATCAGAAGAAAACTCTGGGAATGTTAAGAAGTACTTATTAACTAGTAGGGATAATAATGTGTCGCATCAGTAGACTAATTTTTTTTTTTAGCTGTTTTATAGTCAAGTCCAGCTGCTTTCTTTTTATTTCTTGGCAGAAAAGGCAACAAAATGAGAAAAATTCATAAACAGAGTCACTGATTGGTAAATGGATGAGACACAATTGGTGTGTCCCAATTCAGGGTCTGCACACTTCCAAGTGCGGATTTGTCGGCCACATACGTCATTGCCGTGCACGAAGTACTGTCCCAATTAACAGAATTTGAAGGACCCTCCGAATCCACCCTTAAAATTACTTCTCTGTTTAGCCTCAAACGAAGGATGCTGGTGATGTGTCCTTCGTAGCCTCTTTTCTCCCAGAATTCATTGCGCACAAGATGGTGGCGAATCAGCAACCGAGCTCTGAAGAGTCATATGGTGACATTAAAATTCGGTAATTGATATTCAAGGACTTTTAAGGGGTTAATGAAGTGTGAACCGGCTGGAAAACAAAAGAGCCTCAAACCGTATTTTTTTTAAACAGAGGTTTAAGTGATTCAACGTCCTGTGTTGTTGCTATGGGAAACTCTTGTTGACTAGGTAGGCTGTCCCATTTCACCGACGTTAAGCGGACTTTGAAGTGACCCTGAATTTGGACACACCTATTGTCATAAATCAGAAGTGCAGTTCTGATCCATGCAGAACATCAGGAGACTTTCTACTTCCCCAAACACAGGAATTCTGGCCATGTCCACATGGAGACCAGTTTAGGTTTATCTGAAGTGTTTTTATCATTTGGATGTCCCCACCCTCCTCCATGTTATACATGTCTTTCCTGAACCGATGACGCCATAGCCCCACATCTCCCTTAACCTGCATGTGCAAAACAGCTAAAATACCTGCATGACACGGTGTTACAACAAATCTGTGTATTATAAGTGTGCCTGCAGTGTTTTCAGTTGTTTTGTGGCTGCAAAAAAAAAATTCTATTTAGTAAAAAGCTTTAAATAAATTAAGTTGGTTCCGTGTCTATGTGGGTGTAGCCTGAGTCTGCTTATTTACCTACCTGAAAATAGGAGCACTTAAATGGTTTTGGTATCTTTTTTTCCTCCTTTGTTTTCTGGTTATGCTGCAATACTCGTCACTTTAAAGGACAATAAGCAAGTAGACATGAATTGTGAAGGTAGCCAGCAGCTGTGTTTAATAAGATGATGTAATTACAGGTCTGATTGTGAACGTCTGTCTTAGTCTAATACAGAACATTGTGTGTGTGTGTGTGCATGCGGTTGCTTTCAGTTTGATCACATTGCAACCTGTAAAAGTCAGAGATGGCAAATAAAAGGACATAAGAACAGAGAAGTTTATTTGTCCAGCTAAGAATTTGGATATGATCAGGATATTATTGACTAGAGAGATAAATGAGGCTACTGTAGCAGGGCAGACATGTTGGCTCATTTTTAGTATATTTATAAAACAGATATCAACAGGTTTCATCACAAAAATGGCATTTTCTACTTGCTATGATTATGTTAGAGCCATAAAAATAGCAAAGGTGATAAAGAGCTAATTGCAGGGCTGAGTGATGGGATTGTTTGAAAGCGCCTCAGCCTTTTGTGATTTATTTATTTATTTATTATTATTCTCCAAGAGCTGACTTGTTAATCCTCTTGCGGTCAACCGATTTGGCTATGTCTCCTGTTCTGCCTCGTGAAGCAGCTTCACTTTTACTGCTTATTTCTTAATTTGCTGCTGTTGTTATTCACTTCATTAGCATTTTATGTTCCTCACTAAATAAATGTCATTATTTCCACGCGCACGCTTCCATTCTCCTCCCCGTGTCACGGTTGCCTTCAGTTATCCCGACTTGCCCTTTTATTAAATTTTGCCGGTTGTTGCATTCAGTGGTCCTTTTCTTTTTAACCTGAAACATGAGAATGAAACACAAATACCCCCAAAGTCCTGCTGTGTTGCCTACTAAGCTGCTGTTCACTTGGGTGGTGGTCCTCTGGACAGAAATGCTCTAACTAAGGGGTGTTTGAGTGGCACTTATTCACATTCATCATCAAAAATCTCAAGGCACGTCTGCCTAAACTCAGCTTCTGGAAGAATACCAGAGTTTCATCTCCTCACCGGATTTCCTGCTCTCGATGGCGTACTCGTTGTAGAGACGGTAAATTCTCTGTGTCCTTCACCATGTGTCATTTGAATCTGATGAGCCAACCCGAGGAAATGGCTCCAGGCCTGTATGATTTATTTACGCTTAGATTGAGCCTTTTCTGTTGATGACTATGACACGAAAGTGCAACATGGTGACAGTTTTGACAGACAGATGCACATTCATCTCCCTCTGCACGCCCCCCTCCCCCACCCATATACATTCATCAAATACGTAGGTCGACTGCAGTAGTATGTTGCTTCACAGTCAGCATCAACAATCATATGTAGGGGTATTAAGACAAAGAACCAAGGACAAAACAGACATGGGCCCTTCAGTGCTAATAGTTCCCTTGACAACGCAGCAGTTGCCTCTCATCGTTCTTGTCTTGGCTGAAGGGTTAAATCGTACGACAGTTGCATTTAGCTCGGTGCACATGCACACAATAAAGCCAGCTGTCATCATAAAGAGTCGGTCTCTGTGCCTTTTCCTCCAATGCTTCCTGTCGTTTTTCCTTTTCTGCACAATTTGATTGAAGACCCAAACACACAAACACATTCACACTGTTGTTCATCCAGGCCGTCTTCACTCGGTCGCTTTTCCGCATCGTCTTCATGTTCGTCTCTGTGTTTTGTGTCCGTCTGCTGTCACTCGCTCCCTTATTGAGTTGTCAATGCCTGGCCTCTGCTGCACGGAGGGCATACCTGCATCGTCCTCCCATCTCCGGGTCCTTTTTAACTCTCTGCCCGCCTGACTTTTTCTGTGCACGCATGTGTGTACCTGTGATAATAAAAAAATACTCTGCAGCTTCAAAGATCTGAATAAATAAGCACAAAATAAAGGCTAAAAAGTGGAGAGATTTGAGGCAGTAATCCTTCACCAGCTTACCCCAGCATAATGTCCTCACACCTGCACTCTTATCCCCATCTCAGCATCTCCTTCCATCCACCTCTCCTCTCATTCCATTTCTTTATATCCCTTTAACAAGAGAGAGGCTATCTCACTAGCTGTGTCAGCGATCAGCATCTCCTTGCCTCCCCCTTCCTTTTTTTTTCCTCCTTTTTCTATGTTTCCCAGAGGACAGTCGGGGGCATAAAGGAAGAACAAGCCTCGCAAAATCTATTCAGAAAAATTAACAGGGATTGGGCTCTGGGCTTTGAATGTGGACAGATAAAGCTAATGGCAAAAGTGGGCGAAATGCAAGAAGCTGTGTATGCGTGAAGGAATAACTAGAAATGTAGTTCCTTTAAACCCTTGTGCTAGTTGATTCTCTGAATGTGTTGGCGTGTTTGCAGGGAACTTCTAAGAAAGGCTGGTCTGAGAGCTGTGCCAATTTTAATAAAATGATTCTACTTGCCTAAAAGTCGGTGATGCATTACCTAAATTGGCATGTTTGCTGCTAGTGGATGGCACGCTTTGTTACTTGATGATTTGCACTTAGGTAGAGGTTAAGAGTCGGACATTAACGAGGTGAAACATGGAGACAACATGGAGTCATAGAAACAGGGATCCAAGTAGAGAAAAACTTTGCATTCGCTCTCATATTGGCAACTGCCACGACTTTTTCCAGATGCAACATATATATGTGTGATTCATGAACTGAATCACAGAATTTGACAATGAAACTGGAATCAATTATAAGATGTGGAATATTGTGGAATCTGTTATCCCCACCTATTTTAAGAGGTTTTCATGGTTCCTGAACCAAGTGAACAAAAATATCTAGATGAGAGTTTAATACATTTTGTCTGCTAGACTTTCACAGAAGGGGCTCAAGTCTCACCCAGATCAGCATAGGCAAAGAAGCTGGCAGAAACTCAAAAATGAAGAAATTAAACGCTACACTGCAGTAGACAAAATGATCAATGGCTTACAAACAAGGAGTAGCATCGCCAGAAAACAAGAGCAGCCTTCATCAAACTCAACCCATTTAGTGAAGCTAGGGGCTGAAAGCAACACTTTCAAGTAACGCACGCCAGTGCAGCCAATGCAAGAAGTTAGTCATGTTGCTTCTAGTCTTTTCATCAAACTATTCTAGACATTAACACGTGGAAGCCAGGGTAAAGGATTTTTGTTAGCAACAAACTATGATTTAATAGCTCTTTTTTGCCTTCATTATGGAAGCTGTAGTTGGAGCGGTGGTCTTGTTAGCGCTGTGCCTCCTGTTGGGCTGACATTTAGCTCAGTACTACGACACACCCACAGACAGACAAATGCTGGCTTCCACAAACGTCTTCTGTTGCTACGTATCGTTTTGTCTGCCACCTCCCCTGCAACTTGTTTGCACCTTTCGCCATAGAACAGACACTCTAACACACACATCCGCAGAAATTTGCACACACGCAGTTATTATCTCCTGGAACAATACTAATAGATGCATGTACTGCTGTGAGCAAACAGTTTGCGCCTCTGCTGCCAACAGTGGGAGCATGAAGGCTTGCCAAGTCTCTCCTACCCTGAGCTTCCTCTATCTCTTCTTCCCTCTCCTCCGTCATAAAATCTAAACTTTTTCTCCTATATCTGTTTTCTTCCATTTTCATTTCCCTGATGTTTACATTCTTAGCGCTGTGGCTCTCAACCTAACTTTGAACTCATTTTTGCAGCATCAACAACACATTTATAATAATTGATAGAGAAACACAGCCAAGTATGCACATATACTTCTCTTTTTGGTTGTGTTAAATTAGCAGAAGTGAGGAGCAAGAGAGTGTTAAAGGGGAATAAAGCAGCAAAACTTTGTCTAATTACTGGCACCCCCATTGGGCAGGTATGCTCATATGAGGCAGGCTGATGAGGATGGGGTCACACTCTGCTTGCGGTAACTCTGCCAGAAGTCTCCTACACAAACACATTCACACATTCATTTCCCTTTTCTTTTTGGAGTTTAATGGAAATGCATTAGCATTTTATTCCAGTTAAATTGAGATAATAATTAATCCTGGCAAATTTTTAACCCTCCTGCTAAACGATGAAAGCTCAAGTTGCAGTTGAGAGAGAAGAAAAAAAGACCTAATTTCCTACAATGCAGCGAGACTTCAGTTATCCACTGCAAACAGAGGTTGGCTATCGATTTGTTTGATCTTTAAAGATCACAGCTGACTCAACCACACACACACACACACACAGATTTAAACACTCACAGCAGTTTGCTGCACCAACTGAATAATTTTGCCGCCACATGAAAACAGCGTTTCAGCCCTGTGGATGCTGTACGCAGCTCTTTAGAGCTTTCATCTTGACGTTGCTTTCATTTGCAGTTCTTTGCTCAGCTGTGCACATTTTCTCAGCAAAGTCTTTGACATTAGTACACTGCTTGTTATCTCGAAGTCCACACCAGTGCAAATTCATGATCCTGCAGCTACTACAAAATGATACCTATGCGTTTTCCTGAAGTGTCAGATACGTCTTTCTTATCTGCTGCAATCACATTTCCACTTCTCCTGTCTCTTTTCTACTTGTTTTACCCTTTTGTTCCATATCTTTTCCCATGTCTCCATTTTTCCCTGTTTCCTTTTCTCTCCCAGTTTTTTTGCTCCACATACTACTCGACCATATGACACTGCTGTCCTCTGATGTACAAATTCAGGTTGGTACAGATAAGTTGCCCTCTCTGTCCACCTGAATTTTCTCCTTTTCCTTTTCCCTCCTCTTACTGTCTTCATCAGTACAGGAGGCCATTTTGTATCCCCAATTCTGGCCTTCCACAATCACCAAAATGTCTACGCCCATATGCTCATTGTCATCCTTGACGAAGAAGAAGAAGGGAAAAAAAAAAAAAGAATTCCCAGTCTGCTCTCTGTAACCCCCAATCTCGCCTTGCTCATGGCATGGAAGATTAAAATCAAGGCTTTCCTTGTCCTCACTTCTTTCCTAACTTTTCACATGCAGCATAAAAGCAAAGATTTTCTTACTACATTGTGTATGAGCTTTTATTTGATTTGATTTTTTTAAACTGCCATTTACTTGGAAACATTTGGCTACCATGGAGACTGAAAACAGGGTCTGGTTGTGCAGTCTGGACACACATCCTCAATGATGCTGTGCTTGTGAGCATGATTTCTCCTTGGGACATAAATCTCAACAAAAGCAGTTAAATTAATGGTCAGTGGCTTCAATTTTCCCTCTGTGTGTTTGTGTGTGTGCATGCACCTTTATGTCTTTATTTGTGTTTGTGCACGCACGAAACCCTCAACATACCCCACCGAACATGTCTCGGCCCCCTGTTTGGTGCTCTCCACGGACCTGATTTACTACACGCAGGCACACACACCTCGGCCTCTGCTACTGGACGAGATCATAAAAGTAAGGCTCCATCGTCTGTGGCTGCTAAGAAAACACAGGGATGTTTTTCACCCACCAAAAGGGCAATAAACTCTAGTCTCACAGGGAGTAACACACTTGAGTGGTTCTTCTCGTGGTGAAAATAGGTCGCACAACCCACCTGCAATTCAGTTTTAGCTGCAAAATCTGTGCGCATTCAAACGCAGATATGCTGCTCTTCTAGCAAAAAAAAAAACAAAAACAAACTTAAAGCCTCTGCAGCTCTGGGACCGTCGCCAGCAGTTTACTCAGGTGAAATTTTTTCTCTGCTTCCACTGACCTCCATAACAACAAATCATACCATGAGCTGGTCACTAAATGTGGTTATTTGCATTCATTTTTACACAGACTAAGTCCAATTAATCCCATAACAGCATCTTTATCTTAACCATCTTTAGGTGTTTATTCGGCTGGTTTATTAGCAAATTAAATGATGGATGTGTAGTAGGAGCCTTTTTTTCTACCTCTTTTTCTGTTGTGTACCATCTCCACCTTGGCTCTGTCCCCAACATTAGGACCAAACGACTCCTCAGCCCTGACTCATGTTGAGTCACAGGGCAGCACGCTTACAGGCCTGCTTAGAATAGCTTCCTCTCTGCTCCACTAGCACAGTGACTAGTGTGCACACAAAAGCTGTGCACAGCATAGCGCTCATCCGTCACATAAACTAGACCTGCAACACTTATAGTTCCTATTATCACCAGAGAATTCTTATTTGCCAGCAATGAAAACACATGAATTGCAAGTCATAAACCTCACATCAAGAGCACAAACTAGAGAAAGTGAACACACTGCTGTCGGTAAAGCACACGGGAAGCAGTTTTGTTTTTTTAAATAAATTGCCTCAGGATGATTATAGTAACCGATACAGGAATCAGTGGTGACTAATGACAGCAACAGCAAAGTCACCCGGTTGCCTGTTTTAGTAGAGCCCTGCCTTTAACCACTTCAGAGTTTAATTAGCAGGGGTCTACACACACTTAAACGAATGTATAACTCACAAGTTTCCCCGAAATAAATCACAAGAAGTGTGTCGTTTAAGAACCTGCTGATTAAAACGGTGCAATATACCCACTTTGTTAAAAGTAAATGTTTCTAAAGTGAACATTGTAATTGGCTGTTACATTATTGAGGATTCGGTTGATAAATGGCTGATGCAATTTAGTATAATGCCTACTGGTCTAGGTCATTTTAATGGAATCATATTTGATTATAGCTATCTTATGGACTGCAGTGCTTAGTGATTAACATGAGGGAAAAAAACCTAATTAAGAGATTGCATCAAAATAATTGGGTTTTAAAATGTTCCCTCTAAGTTGAAAATGAGCTCCTGCCTTAAATTGAATGGGGGGGGTGTTTGTTCTTGCTCATTGAAGGGCATTGACCTATACGTACACATGGTTGCTCTCTGTTGTCCCCACAGCTCCATTTGTTCTAAGCTCTCTACCGGTATATTCCACAATTTCCTTTTCTCAACTACCCCCAGTGGTCCAGTCCATTTCTTGTATCAGCACTTCTTATCTGCTGCACTCTATGTATGCCCCCAATACCCCCTCCACCACTTGTCATGGTGCAGTCCAGGCCTTTCACCAATCATGTAAGAGCCACAGCAGCCAAGCTATATATCCCCCGTTCCATCTGTAGCTGGCACTCTTGCATCACATTTGCTCTGCTTTGTCCTTTCCCAAGTGCTTTTGCTGCTCTTCTCTATCATTTCTCTGCTTTTCCTTGTTTTGGAAGCTGTAACTCCTCGTTGTGCCACTGAATGGAAGCAGTTTTACTCCACTTTCTTTTTATATTTTGCGTCTTCTTTCTCCCACCCTTCTTACATTTCCCATGTGACCCCATTCTCCTATAATTAGCACGTCTTCACCCGACGTGTTTTCTTACCTATTTCTTTTCCTCGCTACGGCACGTTCATCCATATTTTTTGATTTATCTCTGCTTCCCCCTCCACCCTCAGCCCTCTTTTTTTTTTATTTACTTACATTAATGCTTTCAACTGTGGCTAAATTTCTAATGCCCAAACAACTTTCTAGTAATCTTTCATCCTCCTCATATTTTCCCCCTTACTTCTCAGTGATGATGCCGTCTTATCATTTTTGTCCTCTAACTCAAATCTCCCACCCTCCCTCCCTCCCTGCACCTCCCTGCAGCTCTGTGAGCTGTGGTTAAATAGGTCCATCTTGCCGTGCTTCCTCTTTCCAGTGGCTTCATGATTGCTAATGAAGCACACAGACAGAAAACATGATGTTGAGGAGGAAAGGATAGAGAGGAGTGTTTCCCATGGAGAGGGGCTCTCATGTAGCTGCCTAGCTGATTGCCTGATTGATGACCCTGTAGCCATTTTGACCGATTAGGATGGCAGAGCCTTTTATAGCACAGTTGAGCTTGAATATGTGACAAAATAGCACAACATCCACTATTATACTGCAGTAATACTGTAGATTAGGACCCTGCTGCATCTCTGAGGCATATGAAATGTAATACAGCACCACTATGCTTATGATGTCACAACACAGCTTAATGCATAAAAAAATTCTTCCATGTCTTTATACAGTAAACCCATCTGTCACCTAGAAACAACAAACTTGGTTGTGCCTACTTCGACATTCCTCTCACGTGTCACATTACAGAAATTAAGAGCACTTTGTTCTGTGTCATTAAAACAATCGCAAAACAAAAAGTGGGAGATGAAAGCATGCTGTCTGATGACAAGTGGTCAGTAGAACATGAAATGGTCATGTTTATGATTAATGCTGGACCGATTAGCATCAATTTTCTTCTATTTTTAGTGCTCCCTCCAGACCCTTTTCCATGTTTATGTCCTGCTCAGTGTGGAGCTCCTACTATAAGCCTTCCTTGTTTTATGTAGCTTGATTCACACCAAAGCTGCCACGTAAAAACACACGTATGGACAGATGCCGACTGACCTTAATGTCTGATCTAGTTCATTCTCTGTTGGAACTGCAGGATATTCTCACTCGTTAACACACTGCAGGACTGAGAGGACGGCTCGAGCTGTGGTTGATTTGATCGTGTCTTATTTATTTTATTTTTATTAGTGACCAATTCTGGCTTCCCACGGTACACTGCAGCAAGTTATTTTTACCCCAATTAGATGTTGGTTGGTTTGGAGTAATCAGTAACTCTGATTCTTTCTTAAGCTCTTGATAATGCAACACAACCTATTATCTGGCCATAAACTTTCTTTTAGTCATTTCTCTTGACTTTACAGAAAAGATTTATTTTTTAAGATTGCTCACTCTCCCAGCATGCAACCTGTAAAGATTTTTCCCCAGTGAAAAAAATATTTTCCCCCTTTTTAGTTTATCAAAAGCAAATCCTTAGCACAGTACACTCACCCCCTCCTTTTCTTCATTTTCATTTTTAAATCAATGACAAACACACATCATTCCCCTCTTCTGTCAGCCTCCACCTCATGTTTAAGTACATAACCATCTCTGCTAACATCTGCACACTCTGTAATGGGCCATGTCAGTAAGTCTCCTAACTTCTTTTCCCTCATAATGTCAAAATCATTATTTCTCTTGTTTGCCTTGCAGGTTCTCTTCTGAACCATCTCTTGATTTGCTAAACTTGGAACAGCTTATGTAAACTGGTGTTAAGACGAAGGCTTGCGCTGTCTGCACACACCTGTGAACGTGAATCTGATCGTTGTATGAATCTCAGGCTGATTAAGGTTGTTTATTAGCTTTTCTGGATGTTTGCTTTCTAGAGGTTTGTGAGAAGGGATTGTCTGCTCATGTGAGGATTACCGCTGAAGCTGACAGTCCCATGCTGATTTTTCTCCAGTACTCATTTTGAAATATCTCGTAAATGATCACCACTCCAGTCCAGATAATCTGTCCCATATATTTATGCCAAATACGCTGAAGGCAGGACAGCAGCAGTGATGGCAAATCTTAAATCTTAGATATTTGTTTAAAAAAAAAAAAAAAAGCACCACTGCAGGTGATAACTACTAACCATCATTTATGCTGGCAGACATCTTCCTTCTTTAGTTAAACCCTGGAGTTATGATTTGATTGAGAATGTTAATAATTTTAAAGATTGAAGAGAAATGGGAGGGGGGGAAGCAAAAAAAAAAAAAAAGCAGAGTTAACGGCAACACCTGAACAGATTTGTCACTGTGAAAAGCCCTTATTCTGATGAATGAAGGCCCGACAGCTGGAAATATAATGAAAAGTGAAATGAGCCACAATATTTTTTGGCAAGACAGTCTAAACAGCCAAACAGAATTTCTCCTCAATTCATCACATTTTCCCCTCATTAGATTCATGATAAATATGACTACTTTGTAATATTTAAAATGACCAAGGTAACACGGGGCTTGCATACCTCCATGCATTATATAATAAGCATCTCAATTAACAGTAGTTTGTAACAGCTGTCCTTTTTTTAAAAGAATCTCTTAAAGCATCATTATAACTTAAATGCATGCTTTTGACATAAATGAATTTAGCACCTCAACACTCATTGGTGACGTAAAATAGAGACTTATATATGCAGAATATAACAGGTGTGGAGCGATTTGTAAAACAGAAATGGTTCATCCACTTCTGCACTATGATTCATTCTGCCTGAGTCATTCAGCACACTTAGGGTTAAAGTATAGCTGCAGCATCTTGCTGCAGTGTCTAAAGCATTTGGCTGATCGTTACAGTATACGCCAAGAAAAGAAAAGAAGGGGGGGAAAAAACATATCTCTCTAATATTTCCTTTTTTTTTCTTCCAAAAATCCTTTTTATTGCATTTATAACATTTGGCACAGTACAAATTATTGGTGCTTTTACAAGATAAACCTGCAAAGATCAACACCGACCTTTTTTCAGGTTTTTTTTTTTTTGTCTTTTTTTTGTTAAAGAAAGTCTGCTCTGTATAAATATTTTTTTTCTCATCGCTGCATTCTCTGTAGCACGGTGTAAAAATCACACAGAATGCCCCTTTTTAAAACAAGACTACCCTCATTTGTCAAAGTCAAGACAGCATCCTAAACAACTCATTGTTTTAAATAGAATTTACAAGTTAGAAAATAGTTTCAATTTCTTTTTAATATATGTTTCTCTATCACCAACCCATGGTAGTTTCAATATGTCCATATATATATATATTTATTTATAAGCATGTACAACAATAAATCATCAGTCTTTTAAAGTTTGCACTCTGTACAAAAAAGTAGTTTCTGTCCTCTTTTCTTTTTCTTTTTTTTTTTCCTTTTTGTTGTGCATTCTATTGCATGATTTTAATGAAGAACGAAAGGGGAGTGGACCAGGGCTGTGTGGGAGTTGGGAGCATGGGGAAACGAGTGAGAGCCTTAAGGGGGGAGGGATGTTTTAAATCTGAGTCTCTTGTACCTTCTCCTTGGTGTGAGTTTTTATGACAAAGGGCTCAGCCATTGCTGTGATGGCGCTGGGGAGGGTTCGAGGCAAAGAGTTCCCAACATTGTTGTCTGTCCATTTAGCTCCATGTCCGGTTGGTTTATATGTGTTATATTTAGGCTTTAGAGTACTGTAGTCCACTTTATGGGGGCTGTAGTCCATTTTATGAGGACTGTAGTCAAGTGTAGGTCTCTGAGTGTGTGGACTAAAATCAGACTTAAAGGCGCTGTAATCCACTTTGTGGGGGCTGAAGTCTGTCTTGAAGGCGCTGTAATCAGGTGCAGTCTTATGGGGGGTGTAATGGTCCTTGGTTTTGTAGGTAATATCCATTCTAGGTCTCTGGGAGTTGTAGTCCATTTTGGGTTTAGGCTGAGTGCTGAAGCCAGGCTTGAATGGGCTATAATCGGGTTTAGGTCTTGGATGAGTGCCAAATTCAGGCTTGAGTGGACTGTATTCAGCTTTAGGTTTGTGTTGTGGGTTGTAGTCAGACTTTAATGGACTGTAGTCATGTTTCGGTTTTGGTTGGGTGTTGTAGTCTCGTTTAAAGGGGCTGAAGTCGGTTCTTTGCCTTGGATGAGTGCTGTAATCCGGTTTGAAAGGACTGTAGTCTGTTTTAACCTTCGGGTGAGTGCCAAAGTCTGGTTTAAATGGACTGTATTCTGATTTAGGTTTGTGAGTGTTATAGTCCGGTCTAAATGGGCTGCAGTCGGGCTTTGCTCTGTAAAGGCTAAAATCTGGTGTCGATTTGTGTGTGCTATAGTCTGCCATGGATTTGTGGCTGCTGAAGTCCATATTTGGCTTGTATGTAGTATATTCAGCCTTGGGCTTGTGTAGGGTGAAATCGGGCTGGGGTTTGTATTCAGCCTTGGGTTTATGAAAGCTGTAGTCTGTCTTGTGGCTGATAAAGTCCAGTTTGTGTATGCTATTATGGTCCCGGATTTCAGGCAATGTGAGAGTTGACTCTTGGGCTGCAGATGCTGGAGGTGGAAGATCCTCTTCATCTACCTGGATAATTTCTACGGTACGGGCAGCTGCCACTGTACTTCTCTGTTGGTGGCGCTTTCTCAACTTGTAGAAGGCTATTAGCATGACTGCAGCCAGCAGCGTCACTGCCACAAAACAGCCTATTATAATCTTGGTGGTCTTCATTACTTCATCCAGGCTAGGGCCAGACTTGCCTGGCTTACCAGTGGCACCTCGGAGTCCTGGCACCACAGAGGGCTTAGCTGCACTTGGTGGACTGTCAGTGTTTTGCAGCAGCACAGTTGGTGTTGAGATGAAGACTGGCTGAAAGACGGAAGGAGAGGCAGTTGTAGTTGTTGTCCCTAGGCCTACTCCCCCTCCTCCAGCCACCCCAGCACCTGCAGCTGTGGTTGTGGTGGTCTTAGGTTTGGGCATCTCAGTAGTTGGACCCAAGACCTCCACTGTCACTGTGGTGAAATAACTCAAGTTTGATGTGTTGAGTTCAGCTGCACTCACATTGAGGTAAGCTGAGGCATTAGAGTTCCCAGCTGCATTGGACACCATGCAAGTGTACGTGCCTGTGTCTGTTGCCAGGACGTTTGAGAAATTAAGGGTACCATCATTGAGGACTGATATCCTGGGATGACCAGAGGCATGTGTCAGAATAGTCCCATTAGGCAGAAGCCAGCGCACTGATGACATTGGCGCTGTACGACAACGAAGTTCAGCCACTCTCCCTGCTGAGATGTTTAAGTCCCGTGGTGCATCAGCAATGAACGGTGCAGAGCACTGGACTGCAGCTCCCTCACCTTGATCCACCTCAACTAACTGTCGTCCTCTCATGGTGGCAGGTGAGTGACAACGTCCACAGCAAGTAGAGTTGGTAGGGATGTATTCTCTTAGCCAGCGTGCTAACCATACAGCCTCACAGCCACAGTCCCAAGGGTTGTGATGAAGGTGGAGCTCCACCAGGTACTTGAGTGGGGAGAACAGATCATGTGGCACAGCACTCAGATTGTTATGGGCAAGATTGAGCTCCACCAGTGACGATAGATCATCAAAAGCATTGCGTTCTATGAGTGTAATTTGTGAGTTCATCACCCATAGCTTTTTGAGCGAGCGTAGACCTTTGAATGAGCCTGGCTTTATCACTGGGAATAAATTTTCTGAGATCTCAAGCTCCTCCAGGCCCTTCAGGGGACTCAGGTTTGGCATATCACCCCTTATGTTGCACATTCCAAGGTTGAGGTACTTCAGGTTTTGTAGGCCCTCAAAAGCTCCTTCTGAGATGTACTCCAGTTTCCTTAATTCTCCCAGGTCCAGTCGCATGAGTGAGGGCACCCGGTTGAAGGCATAGGAGGGAATACTCTCAATGGGGTTGTTCCTCAACCACAGTTCTCTTAGTTTAGACAGGTACTCAAAGGCCCCACTGGGCACCACTGTCAACCGGTTGTCGAACAGCTCCAGTGTGTTGAGGCTGGTCAGTCCATTGAACGCGCCCACCTCAATCTGCCGTATGGCATTTCGCCCAAGCTGGAGCACCTCAAGGTGGTGCAGATGGCGGAACGAGTCAGCCTGCACCGCCTCAATGGCGTTTTCCATTAGATTGAGGTGCCGCGTATTGGCAGGAATCCCAGGGGGCACACGGGTCAGGCCCCGTCGGGTGCACACCACTTTCCCCTGCTGATTACTGCAGGAACACTGTGGTGGACAGCCCTGGGGTCCTTGAGACACTGCCGCCCCCGCCAAGGCCGGAGAGGCGTTGCTCCACGCTCGCGCCATCAGGAAGACTAAACAGAGCAGGGCGGCTTTCCTGGCACGATGCACAGCTACCCGCCCCAGGAGACTCATGATGTGGCACGTTCATAATTCAGCATCATCTGGGGGGAGGATGGGGATGTTTGGGACAGGTGTTTGGAGGATTTAGGGGCAGGGAAAGTAGCTGGATGGCCGGTAGTACTGATAAGAAGACCAGAGCAAAGAGGATAAGGGAACTGGATAGGACAAAGGAGGGGAGCGGGTTTGGGTGCTTGCTGTGTGGCAAGAGGGCTTGACCTATCCTTTCTTAAATGGTGCTTATATTTCCATGAAGTGTCATGGTCAAAAGGACAGGAGAGGGTGGAGAGGGCTGGCTTTTCTGAAACATGTGTATGAGAGGGACATGATGGGAAATTAAGCAACCAAAAAATAGTATTACAAGACAGGGAGGAGTAGGGTGTTACAAATTAATGCAAAGAGGGGTTGAAACACTAGACACCTACCTCAAGTTATTATTACAGGTCCTTGAACTGAGATAAAAAGCTTCCCTCCTTTTTGCAATCACACATGAGCTGTGGTTTTCGCATCAGATGTATTTATATCCAAGAGTAGCAAAGAAAACCTTTTTATATTTGCCCTGTCAAAATAGGTATCAATGCCAAAGAGCTTAACCAAGATGAGCCCTTTTGTAAATCCATACATCCAAGACGAAAGGTTCGAAGGCCTTTTGTGAGTTTTTTTTTTTCTCCCTTTCCGTAATGCTGAGAGGGAAAAAAAGGGAAAAAGACTGTAGGAAGGAATCCAGTCAGGCTCCCAAAGCAGCAGTGCTCCCTTGCTTGCTTCTTGCTGTCGGCTCCTCTTCTCCTGCTTGTCCTTGGAATCCGACAGTTGATCCTCCTGCTAGACACCTTACCCAGGTCTCCATAGTACAGGTGACCACAGAAACACACATGCACGATTTTAATTTTTTTCTTGTGCACCAGTAATCAAAGGTAGAAGTAAAAAAAAATAAGGAGGGTGGTAGGTGGGGGTGGGATTGGAGAAGACTCAATGAAAATTCCACAGTCCTTTTCAATGTTCGTTTCCTTTTGTTTGCAGTGGTTATTAGGAAAGGTTGACAAGCCAAAGAAAAAAACGACTCCCACCCCCTCTAGTATTCCACTGTTCACTTTTTAGCAGTCAATCGGTTGGTTGGTCAGTCTTGACAGCCCTCCTGCACTTCTTTTCCTTCCTCCACTTCTCAGTAGTGGCGTCGTGTCCACTAGATTTTTCAGATTCTTTTTTTTTTCTTCTTTGTTTCCTCCGGGAGCGCTTGGCAGGGATTGAAAAGGCTAGGCGGCGCACACTGCCTTCATTAGCTTCTCAGTCCTCTTAACTAGCCACACGCTCCAGCCTCAGCAGCCGCGGTTGCGACAGCAGCAACTGCAGACCAACACGCACCATCCCTGCAAGGCGCACGGCAGCAGTAGCGTGCACACAGCAGCAGCTGCCGCCTGCCTCCCGTGCGCTTCCCAATAATCCGTCAATTTCTTCAGAGGGAGAGCAAGGAGGGGGGATGGAAGGGGGTGCTGGGAGGAGTTGGGGGGTGTTGTAGGTGGTTTTAATCGAGGTGGTTTTAAAGGAGGAAGGACGGTGCACAGTTTCTCCTTCCCCTCTCTGGCTTGTTTCTTCTTGTTTCCAGCTTTTTTCTCTTTCTCTCTTTTTTCCTCCTTCTCTTCTTGCGGTGATCAGCACCCCCTCGCTAATGCAGCGTCCAACTGGGGAAAGGAGCAAGGCAGAGGAGGCAAGCGCTGGGCAAGTGCAGCTTACAGGCGTGACGTTAACAGCAGCGTCGATGTGGAAAGGATCCGTTGTAGCAGCAAAAGAGAGCGTGCGCCGTCTCTCTCTAGCTCCCTTGCGCTCTCTCTCTCTCTCTCACATACACACACCCCTTCTCTCTCTCTTTTTCACCCTTCCTCTCTCTCTCTTTCTCTCTCTCTCACTCTATCGGCCGGTCTGTCTCTCTCTGCTTCCCTCCTGCTCTCTGCAGTGTCCTGAGGTAGTTGGGTGAGCTCAAAGCACTCAGACCTTTTTAGAGAGATACCTCTTCAAAAACCAGTTTTCTCCTGCTGTCCTCCTCTCCCTTTTTTTTTTAATGCTCATAGTCTCTTGTTCTGTGGCTTTCTAGGGCTTTTCGTGGCTTTAGGGAAGAGACAGGCTGTCCAAGCACAAGGCAGAGATGGACGGTGGCATTCCCACAGCAACCAGATTTTAACCCCCTCGTGCCCAGCCGTAATCCAACCATTCCAACGAGTCTGGCAAAGCGCTTCAGCATTGCTGTAGTGGCAAAGGCAGGCAGATGGGCACTCTGTTTCTCTCTGGCTACTTCTTTGTTTTTAACAATGTCCTCTCTCTTTTATTTCTCAGCTCTCTTTTTCTTAAGACTATCTTTCTTTCACTTTTATCTCTTTCTTTTGCATTGTCCTTTCGTGGCACATAGAGGACCGTGAATGGACTGCTGACGCATCCTGCTCGGAGCAGTGCTTTAGTTTGATGCAGTGTGTTATGTGCATTAACTTTCCCCCCACCCACTTCACCCTCACCCTTCTCACTGTCTTCCTCTTCTGCTTCCTTTTTGTCTGTCACTGTGTCACACTAGTTGTCTTGTTGGCTGTATGTCTTCAGTTTGTGTCTCGTATTGTTAGTTTGTGTTTTTCTCTTGCTTCAGAGTGCTGGGTTTAAAAGTTTAGATTATATAACTGGATTACTTTATTGCCTTATATGAAACATTCTGAAACTGAAATGGGAATCCCTTCAAGTAAAATAAATTTGAACTTTAAAAAGTTATATATACAAAAATGTGCACTTATCCCATCCTGCTTTTATCATGTATGTCTTTGAACATTGTTAGAGCCTTCTAACCAGGTAGGCCCTAACCCTCAATTTCAGCTCAAACTGTCGCTCCAGGAAGCAAACAGCCATAAAGGTCATGATTAAAAAAAAAAAAGGAAAAAAGGAGAAAACAAGACATGCTTTATCTTCTTGTTGCTGGAGAAGAGGCAAACAAATGCACCCTACTGTCCCTTAACCCCTTCCATCTTATGATTTGCACAAGCCTCGTGTCCATTAAACAAGGTAGCACTGTGGGTAATTGATGGTTGGTTAAGCTAGCTGTGACAGTGCTGCTAGGTGTGTGTGTTTGTGTCTGTGCTGAAGAGTAAGCGTGTGAAAGGGAGAAACAAGGAGGGAGGAGAGAAAGTACACCAGCTAGAAAAGGTCATACTGCCTGTAGCGCAGTACGTTATTCCCACTGGCACAGGAGTATAGAGCCAACTCCTATATTATACACAACAACACACACACACACACACTTTCTCCTTGACTTCACTGAAGTTGAATACGAACAAGCTTCATTGAAGCACATGTAAAAGTGAGGTGGCAGCCACAGGAGTATAGAGATTTTCCTGTGATGATTTTTTTTCCTTCCACGCAGCCACGCCATCACAGCCATGTGGGGGATGATTGACTGTTCGATTTTATTTATTGTGACAGGATTTTGGTTTTTATGGGCGAAACATAATCATGATACAACAACGTAATCTTAGGAATCTAAAGCCTCGTTTCCACCAATGGATCGGGGACATGTCGATACGGGAAAACAGGCAAAAACAGGGATTGGTGCCAGAATATCTGCTCCGACTCTTTCATTGCAGTCCCAGTCTGACATCCTACCCAAAAGTTTGCCGCTTGACTCATTAAAATTTGTTGATTGGTTGAAGCAATCAACACTTCCCGGGCGACTTGGCACTAAGAAAAAGCTGCAACAGCCCCATGTTTGAATATACCGTGGATTTTTTATTTTTTTTAAGGCTACATGCCAAGAAGAAAGAGCACAAACTGTTGCATGTCTACCATTCTCTCCTCTGTTTCTGTGTTCTTAATTATTCATTTCTTGAGGTCTCTGCTCCAAAATTGCAAACTCAAAATAAAATGAGTGTTTCTCTGCGACCACAAAATCTATTTGAATGCTTTTGGAATCAAAGTAAAATGGACATTTGTGAAATGACTATAGAATAGATATGTTAAGTTATGAGTATACATGTTACTGGTAAAGAATAAATGAGGACTGCATATGTCACAAATGAACAAAGTTTCAGGCTGGCCTAAAAAACACATGTAGCTTTAAATAGTACAATATGTGAACATTACCTGTAAAAAGGCTTACTCTGAAGTGAAGCAGGACTAAATTAGAGAGGATTTTGTAAAAACATTTAAGGCAAAGTCTGGAAAATGGCCATTTTGGCAGTTTGCCATCTGTTCTCAACATCTCTCACTTGGGGGACCTTAGATGCAACAAATGCATGTTTCTCCTCTTGAGTTTAGGTTCTTTTCAAGACATAATTACTTTTTTAAATAACGCCAAATAAAAGGGTAGTCAGTCATTTACAATAAAAACAAGAAGGGTGATGCAAACCTTTTTCCCCTTTGAAGTACAGGCTGTGTGCTTTTCAAATCAGCTGCACATTAAGGCTTGGTCATCTTGGTCATCTTTGTTTATTCATTATACACATCAGCTCTGTTCGTGTCCGATAATTCCTATGCACTGCTGGGTTAGTATGGAGTGCCACCGTTTGATGAACAAGTGACCCAGAATATGTTGGGGTGACCCAGAATGAGTTTTTACCCACCCAGCACAGCACATTCCAGACTACAATCTCCCCAGAATCATCCACTGACCTGTAACATGACCAGCGCTGCAGGGACAGCTCTCCTCTTTTCACCCTCACCCTGTCCACTTCTCTCTTTTCTGTCTTTTCTATTCTCACTATATTTTTGTCTTTCTGTGAACATTTTGGTTTCTCCCTGCTGATGAAGCCCGGCGTTGGCGTTAGAACTTGATTCTTAACCGGAATAGCCAAGACAGCATTATAGCTGGCTAAGCTGTAATAATCCTAGTCTTCCCAAGGGTAACCATCTGTGTGTATGTGTGTAAGTATATCTGTTATGGATAGTCAACAACATCCAGATCTGGGGGGTCATCTTGACAAGAAGTGTGTTGTCCGGACTTACCTTCTGGTCTTGCTGGCTGATCAGCTGTTGGATATGTTGGACCTTCATGCTGTCATGCCAGCCCCATCCTGCTGCTGTCTGACCTCTGACCTCACTGCTTCGCCCAGGGCCCCACAAAGCCAACCGCTGCGCCAGGCCAGCAGGGCATTGGGAGTTTTTTTTTTGAGGGGGGGGGGTTACTGCACGACCTACTTTGGTGTGTTCTGTCCACCAGCATATGCAAGGGTATATGCAGTCAGTACAGAACCATCCCCTGAGGTGAGTGCTAGCAAATCTGGGCTGCGGCCAGTCACATATAGGTCAGCAGCCCGTGTGTTTGAGCGTATGTGCGTGTCAGTAATTCCATTTGGATGAATGGCCTGCAGTATGGTCTGAAAGCAGTGACAATCTGATTAAATGTACAGTCCAGTGATAGATCTAATGATAATGTCATCGACGTGATTAAGGATTTTTACACCACAGGGTCACCAGTGGTCCACATATGGCGTCCCATGCACACGCACAAGAGAGACAAATGGAAATTTTCTGGAGAGACAAGAGGCGCACTATTTTTGGACTTGCCTTGTGCTTTGTGAGCAATTACAAATTTCATGCATATAGGAAGTGTGTTAAAAGAAGCATGTCCTCCAAGTACCCAGAAACGTCCCAGTAATCTATTTTACACCAGGTTCCTCCCTCCCCAGGCAATGTGTCATCTTAAACCAATTTTTCAAGAACATCGTCCCTTACTGAACCAGAGACACCCTAAACTTTGATGATGACCTTGAGGCAAACCTGCTAACAGCCAGCACTTTTCTCCTTTTTCATTTCAATTTCCAAGAATTAATTCAACTGGAGATTACGTGTACCACACACACATGCACGCAGACCTGCTATCAGTGTCCAGATAAAGGCTTAAAATGCTTGTTGGGGATTTTTTTTTCTTTTTGTTTATCATTTTTTTAATGCTCTCACACACAAATACACACAGGCACACACATACCAATCATATGCTTGCGAATCAAGAGATTATAATAGGCAATAGGGTGTATTAGTGGCTTCCATCTGGCAATATTTAGATGAGTTGCGTTTCATCAGGGTACCTGCTCCGTCTCGCCAGTTTGCTTTGACCTTCTGTGACCTCCGTTCAACTCAATGTGCTTAGAGATAACTCTCGGCATCCCTACAGGGAAAGTTTCATTATTTTTTTCTCATATTGCAGCTAAGATGCAGCTGTCTGGTGTGTGGTGATGCTGTGGTTAAGTTCATTTTTTCATCAAGCATTTTACAAGTTAAATTAATTTCAGTTCCTGGGATGCTCGCAGGTCATGCATATTGTGAATCCATGCCATAGCAGAGCTACACGTACACTCTGTCCACACATACCCCGCATGGACGTTGAAAGTGTGACACCAGTGTTAATTTTTCCAGTAGCTTGTACTTGTCCTTTGGCCCTTTACACTTCTTTTGTTCTTGTCCTGTTTTTTCTTTATTCCACAACTGCTTACAGACTTGTCTCAAGTTAATTGTGTTTGCTCACTCATCTTGTGTCGTGTGTGTGTGTGCGTATGTAACATTATGTGCTCTCAAATGAGGGCAATATCAGGTCATGGCAACTGAAGGAACACAAAAGAAGAGCGTTTTTTTTCTTCTTTGTTCCCCTCATCCTGTTTTATTCAACCTTTGAGCTTCGCTAGCAGCCATTGTCTCCAGACTAATGGGCTTCATTATGGTGAGCTGTGTTCATACTGGCTGCCAGAGCAGGGATTAGCCCTAGCGCTGTGTTAGCTGGGAGCAGAGGACAGATATTGTAAGGGTAGCGCTGTTAACCCAGTCTGCGCAATCAGGATGGGCTAGGACGACTCAACAGGATACAAGTTTTAGGACTGTAATGTTGTCCCTCTCTACTGTCTCACCAGTTTCTACCACAATGATTGAGATTTGTACTGATTTAATTTTTGCGTCATCCATAAATAGGCCTGTTTTTAATGTGCCACGCAACACCTTTACCCTTATTTTTCTCAGCATATGCTAATTCCCTTCTGTCTTGCCCTAACCACGTCATTGGTCAGTGGGCCCCATTAGGATTCATAAAGCATTCCTCTGCGTTCATCACAAGATGTTGCCTTGCCAACTGCCAGACCTGGGAAATTGATATCTCTTTCTGAGCAATGTGAAGGTGGAAGCACAGTAATTCACCGCAGAGAGAGCAGCTAAATCTTCTAGACTTTTACCTCCCAGGGACTAAACGAACCCTCCTCACTTGGACACCCCCTCCTGCTTCTCGTTTGCTTTGTTTGGTCAAAGCAGATTCCACAGCAATTAAGTTTAAACTCTGCAGCATTATATACTTCCCTGTTGGGCTTCTGCGGTACTTTTAACTGTCTTTGTTCACTTAATTGTCTGTAGAATAAAATGAGTTGTAATTGTGATTAATTGTGGTTTCTAAGAAATGCTTACTCTTGTTTGAAAAGTTTGCTCCTGCAGGGAGCCGGATCGATGTGTAGCACTACTGAAGAGTCTCAATTTGCTTGTAAAAGTAAAGGACTTCCAACACAGTGATCTTTGGATCTTTTCATTTTCAGAATTTTTTGTTTTCTTCTATTGATTTACTTAAAAACTTTTCCCTAAAAATCTGATTATAACCTGTGTTGCAGCTGCACCTGTGTGATTCCTAATCCCAGAAACTCCCAGTTTTAAAAAAGAGGATGGGCAATTTAAGGCCTGTTGGAGCTCAAACCCAGTGATGTAAAATAGGAATAAAACTTTTTTTATTCCTCTCAAATCCACTGGGTCCACACCTAGATTGTGGCAGCACTCTATTGCAGATAGAGGTTGTGTTTGTACACGCTTTTTATTCTTTTTTATGTTTAGAAACCTTTTCATCTATCATACTGAGTATTTTGCCTTGTACCAGATATCTCGCTACCAACTTTGTCCAATATTGCAAGCTACTTCTTGTGACTTTGCAAGAAGATAAGAGGAACTGAAGTTTTTCTAATTCAGTTCCTAGTTGGACTTCATTACTGTTCATTTTTTCTGCTTCATCTGGGTTCAGATATGCTATCTTATGTCAGATTATTTATACAAGAAACTTAATTCAGAGGTAAGTTGTGTATGTAGCATCAAATTCAGGTACAGGAGATACATTTAGTCTGTTTCCCGACAAAAGTTCTCATCACACCCTCAGTGTGTAATATCTTTATTCCTTTTTTTTTCTCCCCCTGCAGCATTGGGGGATTTGTGAAGCCAAGCTAAGTGTGTCTAATCTGTGAGTGCAGCCAGCACAGCGTCAAATGTTGGGTGCCGCTGTACCTGCAGCCTCCAACAATACAATACTTTAGCAGCTGTTCACCCAAGCAGGCAGGAGACAATACAGGATGGGGAGGGCTGAAGGTTGAGAGAGACACACCTGAGTGGACGTTGACATTATTGCTAAATGCCCATGAAAAGTCTAGAGGACTGAAGTAATGTGAGAAAAAAAAAAGCAAATGGAAATTGATCAAAGAAAAAAAAAAAAAGACCCCTTTACTTTCAGCGTGCGCTACATCCTCACTCCCCACCTAAACTTCAGCACCCTTCGACCTTGCTTAAATGTGTTTTCTGCAGAAATGCAATCAGGGATTTCCCCCGGAGGTAGGCTGTGGCCGAGGACCAGCAGGGTCTCTGCTATGAAGGGAGGAGGGGTGGAAGGGGGCAAAAAAGCAGCAGGCAGCACTTTCTAAATTGAAGTCAATAACACAACAGCCCGTTCTATCAGAGCAGGTCCTCCCACACAGTCCGCTTACAGTCACAGAGGAGAGCTGAGGGTAGAATGTTGATTGAGTTCTCCACAGCAACGCTTCACATGGCAACTTGGCTGTGCAGGTGACCGCATGGGGGAGGGGGTGTCATCGATGACAGGTGTGGGCTGAGCGATGCTGTGCATTTCCTAAACTTGTTGGGCAAGAAATAATTTGTTCCATTTCCTACGTTTGACACCTCTCCAGCAAGAATTCATTATTAAACAGACGTGATTTAAAATGAAAAGTGCAACATAAAGAGGAAACATTTGGAAAGGGCGACTTTACAAACCAGACCAAATGCTGAGCCTGTACATGAAAGTGATTTTATTGTACATCAAGCTGTTGTGTGAAATCTTGCTAATGCAGGCATATTTGAGACACATGCACACACAGCCTTATTTTGCCATTAATCCCTTTCCGCATGTTAGCACTTCTACATAGCTTAGGGGGGATTAAAACTGGTATGGTTGGACCTCTCCAAACAGGGGGTAGGAAAAGAAAATTAGTGACTGGTAGATGGTGGACATCCGGCTGACGTGACAGCCCTGTTTGTCGATGCGCACGTGGAGAGCTGACATGCATCTGATGGTAACTACCTAATTGTTACTGGCGCATCTGCTCAGCACCAAACAGGGGCAGCTTGTTGGGGAGCTTGCACTTTTTGCTTACATTTGCTGAGGCGAACATTTAAAGAGTCGATCAGCTGCAGTTTTAATACTCCCGGTCTCCCATTAGTGTGCTGACCTGCTTGGGTTTGTTATGTTTTTTTATGGACAAATACGATTTTTATGATCAGAACTGAGATTTCAGTTTATGGGGGGGATGGAGTTTAATAGCCTGCAAATATAAACAACTTTTTTTCCTTCTATATGTTAGAAAATGTGTTTGTATATGTTTATAGGAAGAGATCGTGTCAAATAATTCCAGCTCTCAGCACACTAGCTCTGGAAAACCCCTGTGGTTGGCTACTAAAACATGTACTAAAACATGTACATTTTATATAACCTCCAGGAATTTTGTCAATTCAAAGTGCTTTTAAAGTTTTAAACATTTACTGAGAAACATTTCATTGACTTTTAACTTAAGTTCATCCCATCTTTAAACATCATCTGCTTATTCAGTTTTTTTTTTGCAGGTAGATGCATGGATCCATGTTGCCCACAGACCACTGCCTCTCTCATACTGCTGCCCTTTCCCTTTGCTCTGTCAGCTCTGACTGATGGCATCGGTCTAGGTCGCTTGCACCCTACTTGTGTTTATTGGTGTTTGGCCCAGTTATTTTTTCAATAATAACCCTTCAGTCCACACACAGCAGGTACAGTATAAAACTGGCTCGACACATGGGTGAACAGTGGTAATTTCCCAAGGCAGGCATTGATTTTACTTTCATTAAACTGCCTTGTTTGACATCCTGATGAAATTGGAATTAGAAGGCTATGTTAAACCCTTTTATTTATTTATCTAATGTGACTATATAGTAACAACCTGTAAGATCTGAATCTGGGTTATTACTTTTCTCTCAACCGTTTCTGTGTCTCTCAAAGCTGCTGAGACAGACTTGATTGAATTTCCTCTTAAGGAATCAGCTAAGCTTTCACTTTTTTCATTGAGTGGTAATACCACCTAATAACTTCTACCTTGTTGAGTTTTTTTTGGGTGTACGGGTAGTTACTGAGTGCGGTAACGGTGTTGACCTCACAGTAATGTTGTTGGTTGTAGCTTCATGATGCATTCGGGTGGTTGGTGTCTGCTTTTGCCTGTGGCCACGTTGTTGAAATTGATTTTGAGGGGTGTGTGTACTGCTGTCTGTTTTTAATCGAGTGCTGTGCGTCCTCTTTGGAGGCACAGATATCACAAAGCACGCGGTGATGTTAAAAGCTGCTCCACAGGAAATAGTTTATTCTAGGCCAAACGGATAAAAAATGTACTTTGTATTTTTTTATTTTTTTATACTCTTTTGTGTCACAACTTTATGAATATGCTTCCATTTGTACAATACTGGCTATGTATTTTTTTATCCTTTTTTAACGTTAATAGCCAATGTTACTCAAATAGACACATATTTAGGTGAAGTATAATCAGATTAAAATGAAAAACAGCTCCCTGCTGATAGAAAGGAACATGTGTAACCATAGATACTTTCCTTAGAAAACTGATTTAAATATTGTGACGCAAAAGATAGTATAGGCCCACTTAAAATAAAATACACATGTGGTGAAGTCGCATCATTTCACTTAATGACTCATTTGATGACTTGTTCACGTAACCTTGTGAATGAATCAGCCTTCTGGCTGTTGTACCTGGACCGTGCTGTGGATGAGCCATGCTCTTTGTGCATGTGCTGTCCGTGAGTAAAAGGAACATGATGATGCACGGCAGCTCTGACACAAGCCTCAGCTTTAAAAGAAGCAGGAAAAAGGTTGAGAATAAAATGTAGTAATGACTTTGACTCATGACTTGCTCATACAGAGTTTGAATCACATCCTGTGAGTGGGGAGAAATCCCACTGTTGTGAAAGTAAAGAAATGGATTGTGAGCTTGCAGTTGTCTTTGAATATTTTTTTAAACTTTGCAAGGGGTTTAGACAGATACAGCATGTCATGGAGCCTCCATGTGTCTTTTTATAATTTGACCCTGTTCAGTCCAGCATCACGTCAAGCAGAATGATGCCATGTTTTGTCAAACAGATTTGCTTTGCCAAGAGGAACTTAATGGATATAAAGGAAATTAAATGGTGGATGTAAGGCTGGAGTTTATACTTAAATATTGTAATTTGATTTGGTTATTTCTGATTTACATATTAATATTAGAGCTGAAAAGAGGAAAAAAAATGAAGGTTAAGTGTGAGAAGAGTACGAGAATGAAAAGACAAGGGAGAACGATTGTTTTTTTTTTTTTTGTTATACATCTAAAACCTCTTAAGAAAGAAAAGCATACAATCACCGGGAGCACATACAGGAAGACAAACTAAGAATAACATGACACCAGCAACAATCATAAAAAGCAACCGTAGCTTTTTATGATTAAACCTGAAGTATAAGACAGAAACTATATGAGCATGTGCGTTAGTGAACATGAGTGACGCATGTTTATTAGCTGTGTTTCCATTACAATGTTTTGCAAAGTGAAAGCGATATTTCTGAAATTTCGACAAAGTACAGTTGCAATGTGCAGGTGTTAACATTAAATGTTAGGGAATGAGGTAATTATCGTAAAATCTCATCCTGCGAGACTCCACTTGAAGGAGGATGTAGATTTCTAATTCCTTATAAAACTGTAAAAATTTTATATTTTAATTATTTGTAAAAAAGAGTTCAATCTCCTCCTCTGTTCATACATACCTCGCCGTCATTTCTAGAAATCAACTGGTCACATGACCCCTTATGTCACATCCAGTGGCATTTAAATGCGAAAAAAAAGTGTTTCATTACACTTTTGTGATAAACTTCTGTATCGACATGTCTGAAAAACCACCTCATGAGAGCGTAAAAACCTTTTAGTGACATTTAAGAGTTTTTTATTTAGATGTTTCCATTACCAGTTTTTATTGTGATATTTAGGTTTTGAACAATTCAAGAGATAATAAAAGAAATAGCTAATCCCCTCCAGGGATCAGTAAGCAGACAAATATGATTCATTCGGTTAATAATTCGGTTCATTATACTGTAGACAACAGTTAAACTTTGATAAGAAAATAAACTAGATAGAAAAGTCCACATAAGCAGTTAAGAAACATTAATTACAAATTTTCCACAATACATCTCGTTTTGATCATTCTGACCCAATCAGATACATAAAAATAATAGAAACAGGGCAGATGCAATACAGACCACCCCATACAGACTTTTAGGTTTTAAAAGTACACCTAAAAGTCAAAATCACTACCATTGTGATGGGGAGGAGCCAATCGGGATGTAGTTTTTCTCTGCACAGTTTTTAAGGCTTGATACACGTGATAGTTTTGTTTGATGCCTTGACAACAAGGCTATGAATACAAGGAAGAATACAACATCTATACATAGTTTCCAGTGTTATCACTGTAATCAACCAAATAACAAGTGACATTTTTAAAGCTTTCTACTTCCCAAACATCATATCAAACCATTCCCATACCCCAGAATTTTCACAACAACAGTGATTTGTCCAGGTTTTCTTCTTCTGCTGCTGTCAGAAGAGCATCTTTTACTTGTGTGTAGCGTTCAGACAGAGCAGAAGATGAGCTTTCAATAAACTGAAGCATTTCATCTCTGTAGACGGCAGTTGCCTTTAACGGGTTCAGTGCACTCAGTGGTTTCCCAAACAAGATTTTAAAAGGTTTGACACCATATTTGTGTCTGACTGTAGCCCTCATTTGCGTGAGAACCGAAACCTTTTTTCCAGATCAGTTCAGTCTGCTCACACTTGGCAAGTTTGTTTTCCACCAGCAGGATGTTGTTGCATATTAATTCCAAGATGCTTACAGATCTGTTTTTTAAAGCTGAATTTACAAAAGCTTCACTGTTGATTCTGCTGGAGTGCCCCACCTGGGGATAATCTCATGGGTAAGGACTTATGCAACTGCAGCGCTGCCTTGTTTCACTGTGAGGAAAAAAACTTCAATCCATTTTTTTAAAACCATCAACAATCATCAAATAGTATCTTTAGATTTATTTTAATAACCCTAACCCATTTGGAGGAAAGGAAGTTCTGTTTGAGAATGACCTACTGCTAAGATCTGCGTGCCCTTTCCCAACAACTTAGGGGATAGTTAGAAAATCCTTTTGTAAACCAAAACTAATTGACCGTTTCAATCGTCTGCTGTTTTGGCACATGGTCAAACCCATGTGACAACTTTGCATAGTGTGAAAATGGGTGTTTAGGCAGACAAGGTTGTCCATTGTACCAAATCCCTACTTTGAATATGCAACTACTTTCCGGCCATAGACTTAACTCTGTCTGCTGTCTCTTGAAGTTCCTGCAGGTCAGCGTAGGGTATGTGCATGGAATACATTAAAAGCATCAGCTGAAGCCTAATTGTATGCCGCTCTGACATTGCTCTGTGAAATGGGGTCAGTGTGAGNGCTATTGCTCTGTGAAATGGGGTCAGTGTGAGGTATGTGCATCACATTTACCAATTCCTATTTACATGCTGTCCGTGTGACGTAGGTTTTCCTGATGGTGTGTTTTCATAGCTTCCGAAAGACATGCACAACATCACATGCATGCTGGCTATCAGTAAATATATTTACTTACTTAAGCTATTTCAGGCATAGTTGTGATAGTGATTAATCATGATTAATTATGATTAATCTATAAGCTGGGATTTATCTGATTTAACATTCGTCATCATTTGACAGCCCTAACATTTACACATTTCCCTTCAGCCAGTTAGACTTCAATGAGAGGAAATAGCTCTGCTGCCTGTGCCGACAGCTACAAGTGTGTAGTGTGCTGTTCCAGCTGCACATTCAGCCTGATTTTAACTTGTATCTCGATTTGAAATATACTGACACATCCACAAAAAGTTCCATATCCACATTTGGAGGAGACTCTTCCTGTAGATTTGTCCTGGTTGAGCAAATTTCCGTTATTTCTGCAGCACAGTTATGGTGCTCACGGCTTCCTGTGGGATGAAGAGTGGCAGTGTTAAGAATAGTGCATCGTTTCACTGTAGTGTTTGGCCTTTGCAGTAATACTGCATTTTATCTGTACCATCGTGCAGTAGACAAATATGACTTCTTGTGCTCAAGCAAAATCAATTAAATGGATTACGAAACAAGATGTGTTAATTTGGGATAATTTGAATATTTTTTGGATGCCAATACAGTTGGCTCTGCAGCAGCAACCACATGAATACACACTGGCAATCCTGCAGCCACTGGATCAGGTTTAGCAGAACAATCAACCACCAGATGTTGGGACTTACCACCTAAAGCTAAATGCAACTTATTTGCTTTAGTTTCTTCACTTCGTCTTCTTCATTTTGCTCAATCTGTAGTCACATAAGTAAACTTGTTTCCCCAGCCTTGTCAGACAAAAAGAAGAGGAAATGAGGAAAGAGATGCCATTTGTGGAAAGTTGTATGTCTTCTTTTTTCCATCCCCTGCTTTCCTCCCGTGTCCCTCATTTCGCTCCCATGTCCCCTTGTTATAGAATTGTTCAGGCACCCTTTACTTTTTTTTTTCAATGATTGATAAAGGATAAATTTTGAAAGTGGGAAAAATATTAATAATGGATAGATTGTAATTTCTTTCCATAGGTAGCTAATTTAAAAAAAGTAATCAAATCACTTGCTAAACTGTTGTATATTGTTTTTTTTTCTTTCTTTAGTAATGTGCCCAAAATCAAAATGTAGCTGAAGCTAAGGTCAAACCAACAAAGTAACTGAGAAAACTGAGGTGATATATGAAGATGAATGATATAAGAGGCGAGCTCTGAACAGTAGCAGAGCTCTTTGATGTCAGGACCATAAAGATGGGCCATGCACAGGTACACAGGCGGCTGTAGTACCACTTATTTGACACACACCGAGCAGCTGAATCACTCACACTGGTCAAAATGTGCATCTTGATAAAGAGAATTAGCGAGGAATTAAATTTGTTGATGACTGATCATTTGCAGTCCAGCGACAGTCCAGCTGCATGGTTCCTAAGCGGCGATGATTTGATTCAATCAGTCCCCGCTCCCCCTCTTGTATCTTTCACACACCACCCACCTCGATCCCCAATCTCATTTGTTGATCATCACTGGTCATTTAAATGTGATTGAAAGTGAAGCAGGGTTGAATCAGATGGGCCAAAGTGAAGCATGATTATACATTGATTTGTCTTGAGAGGTTTCTTTCTTTATTTTCACCCTGGATGCCACTGAATGGGGTCAAAGCTTTTTCTATTATATAATCTCTATTTGTTGGCCTGAATATGAGCTGGCTCGGTGTCTTCATTCAGCACCCACACGATTGTCTTGGACATAATTTTCCATTTCAAATTGGACCAGTTTTTTTTTTCTGCCATCCCTTCGAAAATTAAGAGAGCAACTAGAAGAATTCCAATGAGACAAACTGGGAAAGTCTTTCCATCGTTATTTAGTACTATTTAGTGCTATTTCAGCCTCCAGCCTGTCATGACAAGTCTTTACTGTACCGCCACTTCATAGCAACGTGGAGTAGCTCTTCAGTAGCTCGTCTCCACCACTTGTCTCACACTCAAACTCCAACCTCTGCCTAACAACTCTCCAACCAGCCTTGCAGCCACGCGCTGCATCTTGTTTTGACAAGTGCGCAGAAATTGACAAAAAGCTATGTTGAAAAATGCCTCTGTTGGCTCTTTTCTTTCCCCCCTTCCCCCCCTGCAGTCCTGCACTCTGTCAGCACAGGCAGGGTCTGGGAGGACAGAAATGGCTTTTTGAGTGACACAAACTGGCGATGCCATTTGGCGTGTCAACTCGTGAAAGAGGATAGAAAAGGAGGTGGAGACAAATGATGATGGTCTTGGTCATGATTGTCCCATGCCCTCTCTTGTGTTTGCTTGCCATCTCTCTCCCCCCTGAGGTCACTGAGCCCTGATAGTGTTTGCACAATGCCAGCAGGGGCAGAAATGTTTATCATAGTGCTGTGCAAGTTTTTTCCTTATTTTTTTAAAATATTTCCTCACATAGAAAGTGCTGCTGTTCATACTTGTAAATGAAATCTCCCCGGTATTCAGTGGAAATCGGAGCAGGTAATGCTAGCTATTCGTAAATAATGAACCCAGCCATATCACAATTCCAGCCTGTCAAAGGCTTTGTCTGATTCAGACTGTTGAACCCTCTCTTGGGAACATTTCCTACAATGGAAGAGAAATCTGTATTGATTTAGAGCACTCGGTTTTAGATGTCAGTCTGTCTGTACTCTTTATTCTCCTTCCTTTGACAGCACTCACAATTCCACCAAAATACTGTTATCTTGTCCAACTATGTGATGGTTGCAGTGTTCCAGAGTTGTGGATGCTCAGCTGTGAAATGGTGCATGTCTGAGGTTGTATGCAAAGCCTTAACCATCCTGCATTTCGGGTTTAAATTCCAAAGAGAATAAGATATGTTAGAGTAATTGATCCGTCATCATCATGGCTGCATTATAACTTCTACTCACTGTTACCAACTTTAAAGGTTTTATTTTTCCTAAAATAAGTCTTACATGTTGCAGATTCTTGGATGAAATGTGGCTGAATTCTGTGGTGAAGTCACCAGAACAGCCCCACAGACACCTCTCTCTTTCACAAGGACATTACATTGTCCCCTCACACAGTCACACACTTACCTCTGGTGAAAATACCTTTTCAAGGAATACTTGTTAGGTTAGGGATTATTTTTGCTCCCTTTCTGTAGGTCAGATGTTGTTAAATGTCACCGCACACTGCTCCCTTGCGTGGTTTACCTTGGCATGGTTGTTACGTAACACATCCACTAGAGGACAGTGTAGAGTTCAGAGTTTACTTCTGATTTATATCTATCTATTCTATATACCGGGCGTTCTCAAACTTATTTTCCAAAGGTCCATACTTTCCATTGAAGGGCAGAGGTCTGGAAAATTTCCCAAAACATATTTATTGATCAAACTTTTTCACTATATTTTCTTTTGTGTATAAACAACATACAAAACTACGACAATAATAATCGCAACAAACATATTACAAATAAACAAATAACTTAAATAAATATTTAATTTAAATTAAATTCACATTCTGGAGAAAATTAAGAAAGACAAATGGGAAAGGAAACATGATCAACCTAAACATGAACACCTGACTAATAATTTTTTTAATTTAACTTCTTAACTTCAAGTGAAAAATGAACAGAACAGTTTCAATGCATCCAGCCTGGTGGGAGACACGGCTTTGGTTTCGTTTTTTGCTAGCAGAGCTGTTTCAGCCCTAATCTGCTTCTGATTGGCTCTGACATCACAAACCCATGTGTACTGATAGGCTACTGGTTCCTGTCATTTATAGCAGCCCTCATGTCCTCCTGCCCACAAACAGAAGTAGTACCTGGTAGTACTGCTTACACTAGGGATCACCAACTCTGACACTAGAGGGTGTCCTACAGGTTTTGGATGTTTCCCTTGGATCCCTTTGAATGCATTTGAAAAAATAATCTTTAATTTCCCCACAGGAACAAATAAAGAATTTATTTATTTATGAATTTATTTATTTAAGCACTGTTGTTTTTTTGGAAAGTATTAAGGAATCGAACTTATCAGGAAAAATATAATCCATGTAACTCAAGTTCCTGATCATAGAGCTTACCATTCTGTAGCACACTGTGTTCAGTACGCTTTACTGACCACCTGAGGAACATAACCCAGCAATCACATTTAAATGGAAATCCCCTATTTTCAGGGAATATGTGATCTTCCATTAAACTCAGAATTGCTTGTAACAACATTCCTTCGTCATTTCCACTTCTCTCTAGTCTTTGCTATTGTGCTGCTCATTGATTGCGGAGTAATCACCAAACTTCATTGGTTCTGCTCTCCAAGGTGTAAATGGATCTGTGGGAAAGTGGTGCTGTCATTTTGCAAGGCAATATGGCTTAATGCCCTGTCCAATCATTCTGACCACCCCTAGATGTGCTCAATGTGGCTTGACTGTTCCCACCGAGCTTTCACTGCTTTAGGCAGCGATTTGAAGATTTGGGCTCTTGCCTCTCCTCATGGGTTTCCAGCACCCCAGGGCTCTGAGAAAGCTGAACGTCTCAACCTGAAACACAGTGTACCTCTGGGAATTAAGTGAAGAATACTTAAAAAACAAATCCATGTTCATTCTGGTGTTTCCAGAGTTGTTTTCCACCATTTTTATAACCTTCAAGGTCTGGAAGGCAAGTTCTGCAATTTTTGTTGTCAGAAATGAAATCGTGCCACAGCAATAATTTCCCGTTGCTGTGTGACATATTTTTAACAGCCACTCAATAAGCCCAGTTCAATTTGTATTTTCCCACCTGCACAGTCACAACACCCAGTTAAAGGGAATTATATGACATTAGTAATATTACAAACGTAGCTCGATATTCATCGACCGGCATGCCATGTCATCCCTCTCTTAAAAATGAGACGGATTGTAGTTATTGCTGTTATTGATTTTAATAACCAATCTGTTAAGGCCAACGCACCGCCACGCTCTTGCTCGGCTTGTGGTTGTGCTGCATGAGGCCTGTACTTCTCTTTCATCTGGGTAACAAAGGATCCATAAAACAATTTAACTACAGGTTTAGCATGATTAGGTTTGCTGTCTCCAAGTATTTTTTCAAGCTTCTCTCAAGCAGTCGGTTTAATGATGTGCCCTTTGTATAAGAAACCTCTTTAATCATCCGTACATGTGTAAAGTGTTAATTTACTGACAGAATACAGAACATGTGAGTGGGCTTTGGACAATGTAGTGTTGGTTTAGGGATCAACCATCCCAGGGCCACCATCTCCAGACCTTTGGGGCCTGTGTCCTGCCTATTGTAGATGTTTCCCTGCTGCAACATACCTGATTCCAATAATATGGTTTTCCAACAGCTTGTTAAGTTCTGAACAATAACGGATTAATTGAGTTGTGTGTGTTGAAGCAGGGAAATACCCAAAGCCTGCAGGACAGGTCCAGAGTTGATGATCCTTGATGCAGGCCATATAGAGGAGGGCTGATAAGGAATCTTGTTGGTCATCATTACATTGCTAGAGGCCTTGTATTATTCGGTGTCACTGACCTTTTCATTGTGCTGGAACTCTGTCAAATAGTATCGCTGTAGCTCCTGTAGTACCTAATTGTTACAAATGTACTGCAGTGACTTTGAGTGGCGGAAGTGACAAAAAAGCACGATTTTAAATGTCTGTGAGCCTTGTAGAGGTCTGCAGGTACCAACCAGAATCCATTTCCTGTTTTCTGCACCGCCACATTTATGCATTCTTGTTTTAATGGGTTAGAACAGTCTGAGTGCTACTGTCTTACAGTATGCTGGTTAAATTCCCCAGCTCACTGAATTTAATGAATACATCTGGTATATGTCGAATAACACCCTGTAGACAGATAGCTACAAGTATAATGTACATAAAAAAGAATGCAAAGCCATTTGATTATTTCGTATTTTATGCCACTAGCAAGGGGAAAATTTCTTTTGACAATACCCTACTTAAAATGCCAAGTGCAGTCAGTTGAACACCACCCCCCCTAGTGGGAAATCTCTTCATAATTTATCGCTTTGGTTCGGGTGTGCATTGTGGGTCATTCTGAGGTCAGCACTAGATTCTGTCCTGATTTGACCCACTGTGGACACCTCATACCTCTTTCCATATATTTCCTCTGACTTATTCTCTGTGAAGGCTTTAGAGGACTTTCAGAGCCCTCCTGAAACAAAAATAGCTTTCTGGCAGCTGTCAGTGGCTTCAATAGAGACTTTTTTTCCTTCTTAGCTTCGTTGGCGCACAGACGACCGTTGCCGCTCTACATTCACCACCAGCTTCTCACCTGTTTGGTCAAAATGGCGATGCAGGGCAAACATCAATTATCTATTGATGAAAGAAAAACTCATTAATGGGCATCAGGCAGGTTTAATGGTGGGAATCATGCTTGCTTTCCTGACCGTTAATGGCCCTTGCCATTTGAGAAGCTGTTTGACTTTTCCCAACCCCATCCCCGACAGACAGCAGCCTGCCACTGACAGTGATGCATGGGACCCCCTGAGTCACATTGATCACCCTGGGAGAGCCGACACACACACACACACACATAAACCTATTCTTTGCCAGTGTGCGTATTATCCCCTACACCAGCCTTTGCTAAAATTGGTTACAAATTCAGGGAAAAAAAGCAAAAAAAGAAATTATCAGATAGCTGTGGCTCAGTGGGTAGAGGTCGTCCAAGTGGAAGGTCAGTGGTTTGACTCCGTCCTTGTTTGGCCCCTCCATGTGTACATGTGTCCTTCTGCAAGGCAGTGAACCCCACGATGCCCCCAATACGCTCATTGTGAGCAAGAGAGTTTTTACTTATTTAAGAATTGTTTAAAATGCAGACTGTTGTTCAATGGAGTGACGATTTCTCAAAATATAAGCTTTACTGTATAGTAAATAACCCTCTTTTACGCTCATCTACTACTGCTTCTGCAGCAAATGATGTCATGAATGTCAGATTCAAGAAAAAAGCACTTAAACTTGGAAAATGCTAGCTTTTTGCCAAAATGCCACTAAGTTGTTCCCCTTTTATAAAATTGATTAGACAGCTGGATTGAAACACACTCAAGGTGTAGTGAGCACTTTGAACAGCAAAACGCTGCCAAGGTGAGGCCAGTCCTCACCTTGCACCACACTCTAAATGGAAATCTGCTTTCTTCTTTTAACATTTCCTTTTCATTTTTCTTCCTTCTCACTGCATAATTTTCATTTTCAGATTATGCCTGTAGATAAGCTCTTGGTAGTCTGACCCTGGAGTTCAGTCGCTAATTAACTCAGTTTTTTCATTTGTTGGTGGCAGAGTTTTAGTACTCCTATCAGGTTGCAAAGCAGGGACAGTCAGTAACACACACACACCCACTGGCTGGCTTACTGGCGAAGGATAGCTCTTTGGGAAGCGGTCCTCTTTACTTCCAAAACCCCATCTTTTTTGTTTTTTTAGATTTAAAAAACAAACACATGACCATATTTTGCATTTATTCTCCTCCCCCACTTTTTTTCAGTTGGGAATATACAGGTCATCTGTGTGGCTGCTCACTGGCTGCAGCTGCTCTTTCCATCTTTCTATGTGAAGATATTTTTTTTAATTACAGGCTCCATTAACACGCTATTTACATCCCTGCCCGATCTGTGCCATTAAGGAATCAATAGTGCTTTAATTCCATAATTTATTCTCCTCACTGTCTTTTTTTCCTTCTCTTTTTAAAGGTGATCTATATTTATAGATTTCTCAGGGAGACGACTGGCCTTTCCCTTTCCCAATTCAACCGCAGTAACATACTGACACATTTAGCCATTTTATACCCAGGGTTCCCTGTTGTGAATCAGTAAGATGGAAACATGGAGGGTGTCTCAGCTGCAAATGAAAAGGATTGTGATGACTATCACCAGTTCATGTTTGTCTTGGGGGCATGCGCTAAATCTCTTTTCTGCCACCCATAATGTGCTACTATGTCCCATGTTTTCCTTCCATAGCAGCAGTGGGGCTGATCACAATAATGCACATTTTCAGAATAAAACCCAAAAAGAGGCAGTGCAGTAGATGCACCTTCTTCTTTAGTTCGCTGGTTGCACGAGCCATACTGCTTAACACTGCCCCCACAGTTTCTGGTGGTGCNTTTCGCTGGTTGCACGAGCCATACTGCTCAACACTGCCCCCACAGTTTCTGGTGGTGCTTCTCCATTTGCTCCGTTTGGGTGCACATCTGCAAGCTCTCTGGAAACATACTAAAATATGCATGAAATGAATGCAGAGGATGGACAGAAGTCTCCGTCTGTATGCATATTTAACGTTGAGCATAAATGAACCCTTGCACTGCTACTATTACAGATGCCTGGTTTACCATTCACATGTAATTGCTCTTATGACCACTACAAGTCATTTAATGCAATTATAAGTAGTTTCTGCCTCGTTGGAAGAAAGTCAACATGAGCCAGAACTCAGAGCATTATTATTGGATGATGGGTTTTTGTGTGATTGAAGTATTGACACCCAAGAATGGAGTTTCATGCTAGACTGGGCTTAGAGACCAGCAAAGCTGACCCGTGAACACTCTGCTTTTTCTACCTAAATCCTCACGAGCCCATGACAAGAACAAACTGTCCTTTACTGATGACATTCAGGACTTTGAAGTCTACAGAGTCATTGATTAAGTGAATAGGGGGTTTGAAGTATAAGTTTAAAAATAACTTGTCTTTATTTTACCACTCAGCACTTTGCTAATGAGCCTTTTGCTCATGTACACAAATAACACACATTAACATGATATAAATCACGTCTGCAATCAAAAACCTTGACTTTGATGATCAGAATCAGAAAGCTTTATTAATCCCTGCAAGGAAATAGAATTTTTGTAGCAGCAACAACAGAACAACAACTGAAAAGACAAACAATAATAAAAAAATAACAAACATCAGCAAATATACGTATATATGAAAATGCATTGTGCCGTGCGTTAATGCATTAACACCATTAATTTTTTCAACGTGTCTTAACGCAGTTATTTATTCGTAAATCCGGATCTTAACCCCTTAACTCCCGGTAGCGGAGGGTTCAGGTGAAGCTAAACAGGAAAATGAAAGGTTAGAGAATTTATATCCAGAAATCTGAATAATGAAACAGTGAAGCTGCATGGATGGAAGTTATTGTGCATATTGTGAATATTTCTCTCTCCTCACCATCTAGAAGCTGTGAGATTCTCATCCTGCTTTCTGTCTGTTCACCTGATGCTGATATTCATCACATATTGTTCCTTCTGTGTTTAGAAGGAAGCAGCTTCACAGCTTTAAATTCATCCTGCTGACTTTTTACCTTTTATCTGGTAAATCCTGAACATTTCATCCTTCTTTTTCATCAGAATTTTATTATATATATGTTAGATTTTATATACGTTAAGAAATATTTTAACTGTTGCTGCGGCTAATTGTGTCATGTTGTGGAAATTTAATGGAATTATTCCATGAAAAAGACAAGATTTCTTTAAAAAATATGCACACACACACACACACACATATACATATTTATATATAATATTACATACAGAGGGAGCCAGACCAAGTGACAGAAAAGAAACTGGCTTCCTTTCAGATAATGAAAATGAATTTGAACAGGCAAGAACTCAGATTTTTTTCCCATCGTCAGTCACTCACATACACACACCAGCAGTTATGGCTACACTCTGAAAAAATGCTGCATTTACCACCGTCCCCACCATGGCCTTTAAACTTTTACGACCCAAACTGGTAATTTGATTCATGCAAACTTAAATCTCCATGGCGATAACCATGATCTCAGTAATTGGAACATGCACTAAAACTCCAGATGTAAGTTATGGCAGAGAGCCGCAGCCGGCAATGATTGAAAGCTCTGACTGACAAATTAATCTCCTCTGCGCCTTGCATTACGTTTACAGCCTGCTCCCTTTCCTGATGAGAAGATGCACACAACTTAATGTATGCGTGAGGCAAGACTAAAGTCTGGCTTTAACTTGTGCCAAGTTGGACCTCATCGATTCTCAAATGGCTCTGAACCATAAATGGGCACACACTGTTCCTTGTAACCTTTGCTTATTTATCCATTTCATTTTTCCAGGTATGCAGAAGTTGTTTTGTGTGGATGAGGTGATAAAAGAAAGCCCACTGCTTGCCAATTTTTTGGGAATTGGCCAGTCTGCTGTGCTCCTCCATTTTCTTTTAGTGCACTGTTTGGCTCTGACATGATGTGTCACCTACTGCAGTCTTAGTTTATTTTTTGTTCACTCTCAAACAGCTAAGTGAATTAAATCTGCTGCAGTTTAAAAAATGCCCTTGGGCTAGGTTTCACTTCAGCAGTACCAAATGGCTGTTTTTTGTACTCGAAGATGGGAAAAAAAATAAACATGTGTACATGATGACACGCACACTTGCAGAGCTTTTTATGTGTATGTGCATTTTCGTCTTTTTTTTTCCCCTGTCCACTGTGTCGACACAATCCCAGCATTTATGAGATTACCAGAGCCCATTTGTGTTCCGGCGGGAGCCATCTTGGCTCGAAGGAGGCCTCCACTGGGAACCATCTGGGCTCTGCTCAAAGCAGCTTCCTCTCCACTTCCCCTGCCTCCTCCACAATGTGACCAAAACCATTCACTTTGAACGGAGGAAGAGCTCCAATTCGGTTGTAAACTTTGAAGCTGTTAATTCACAAAAAGAATGATCTGGTTTCTGGAATTTTGCCCCAGAGGGGTACAGTGACCTTTAATTGAGGATAATTCTCATAATAGATGAATGTCAGTGAATAATTTATCCTGTCAAAAATTTCACAAGCTGATTTCACTGCAGTGCCCTGAAAAAATTGATCCTGTAGTGAAGTTACAACTTAACATGCATGTATAGATCGCAAAAACAAAAACACTTTAAAACTTTAAAACAAGAAGGGATGCATATTCCTAGAGTCAACGGTTGAGTCAGATGAGCTGTTATTTTTTTTGTGTGTCAAGTGAAGAATATTTTGCAGAAATCTCCTTTAAAGCAACACTATGTAACTTTCAGCTCTTAAAACTCTGCTTTTGATTTGTTTTGATGGCGTACACATTCATTGTGCTTGTTCTTGGTGAAGTCATTGTCCTGCGGCTGAGAAGCTGCTTCACAGCTTTTCCTTCTTCAGCCCATCATTCGACAGCTGCATTTTGTTTTACGACATTGCGTCGCATGCCAGAAACTTGATATCGACGCAGTGGCTGTTTTGAATGTGCTTTGGTCAATTCAGCAAAGAAACACAGGTGAATATTATCAAAAGAAACAAGGAGAAATGGAGAAAATGACAGAATAAGAGAGAAAACAAGCGTTAACATCCACCTGACTTTTACTGGCTTAAGGCAGGCACACAACGAGCTTGTCTACTTGTCACTCATGTCCTGTATTTTCTGCTGATATTCTAACCGTTTGTAATTATTAATGCTCCATACGCACATTAACACCACCCCTGTAGGCACTAACTAGATTTATGTAGTCATTTTGTCATCGTCGGGGTGCTGTTGTCAGTATTGGGCTAGTTTTCATATGGTTGGCAGTATGTGGTAAATAAACGTTGCCATGAAAGTGTTCTAGGAAAGAATGCACACACAAATTTGCTCTCATTGAAACTCTGATTGTAAGAGGACTCGTCTCTGTTGCTGATCACTTCATTTCCTCTTTACCTATCCTGTCATCGGTGTTTACAGTCGCTTTCAATAAAGGGCAGCTTATCTGACTCATCCTGCATGTTCATTCAAATCTTTGTGATTATCATCACATTATGTCATCTCTACCGGGATTTGGAATCATACTTCCTTCAACACATTAGAGAATAGCGTATTATATAAGTGCATAATTTCCTCATGAGATAACTTTGTAGTATAGATGGTGTTGTTCCACTAAATGTTCATTTAAAAAGCCTTAAATTTTTTATCAGACTGGAAGTTGCTATACACAGAATATTCTATCATTTTTGTTTTACCATGGTAGTATCAGTATTATTCAAATCTGTCACAAATTAGATGCGGTAATATTAGGTTATTACAGTAGTGGCGGTTCTTACCATTGCATCTTTTATTTGTTTTTTTTGTTCACTTTTCCATTTGACATTTGGACACATTGTCTTATATTCTTACATTCTTATATTCTAGTTATGCAACTGCTTCTGTACTTCATGTCCAAGATAAAATACATTTATTGTCTGAAATGGCACAGAAGAAAGAATGGCAGTGAGAGAAAGCAGATTACCGTATCTAAAGTCAGCTTGGACTGTTTCATGTTCAGGACCTGAGAGGGTGGACCAGCGTCTTAGCTGCCCTTTTCTGTGCCAGAGCCTTTACAGTTGTAATGAAAAGCCTTTTAGTCTAAATCACTGGCTGACTAGAATAATAAAACTAAAGCAGTTTTATGTTTAAAGTCTTTATCAAAAACATTAAGTAACCTCCAGTTCAGGCTGGACTGACTGACATGCCTTTAGAAGAGCCAGGTGCACAAAGCTGGAAAAAGCCACAAAAACACATCTAAATGTCTGAGAATTCAATCAAGAAGACATATTGGCAACAAATGGAGGAAATTAGAACAGTTGGTGGTCGGTTGCTATTCTGAATTCAAGTTGATGGGAGCTTGTAATTCTGAGAAACATAAATATAAACACCTGTGTATTATTTACAACTGGAACTTGCTTATATCTCTAATACTATGACAGAGTGGGAAAATAACAATGTTTACATTTTGATTTGGCCAAGTCAGTGTTTTGACACTTTTAAAGAAACTAAAGTAAACAAAGCAGACAATTATCAGGAGCACCTATAGGAAGACAAACTGAGAAAAACAAGCTAATGCTACTTTTGGTAAAACCAATGTGAAGTATCAGTGTTCACCTTTAGTTAGTCGTCCACCTTCTTTCGCTGTTTAAATCCAGTTTGATATGGGGAGAGTAACTAGGAAGTACAACTGTTTGTGTTTGATTTTGTCTCTGTGATACAGATAACACATTATGAGTAGTATTTCCACAGCACTCAAAAATATTGATGTAAATTCTTTCGAGCAGAGTTCAACCTTTAACATAACTTTCCCTCCTAAGACAAGTTGTCTTTGAGGTAGCATAAGAAGCCTTGATTCCCTTCAGATTTCCCTTTGGACCTCAGGGCAAAGCAGACAACTTGGCTTCTCCCTATCTCTAAAGCACACCTGCCCTTTCACTTTCTCGCTGACTTTAGGCTTTAGAGAGCGAGAAAAAAACTGCCCCCTGATCATCCATCACTTATGAAACAAAATGTAATGAATAGATAATTATCCTGAATAAGCAGAATTTGGTTATAGTCCATCATGAATGATGAGATCTTTCTTTGTCAGCAGGGTTGCCACTTTCAGTGCCCTCATTTGTTTACTGAAGGTAATGGCACCTTGGCTGTCACTAATTGAATATGATTTAAATGAGGAAAAAGAAGTAGAATGAGGTATTTGGAGACTTAATTGAGGCTAAAGGGCATGTACAACATGCTTTTAAAACGACTGTTTTCACCGTTTGTGCAGACCCTGCCATTCACAAAAGCAGACTGTTTTATTGAGTATGTCAAGGATTCTGTCAACTTGAACAGGATTTTCTAACAGAACATTAACCGGACCTCTTCTCTTTTTCCTGTTATGTTTATGCTCCAGGTGGAAGTTGAAGTGGAGAGCATGGACAAAGCAGGGAACTTCATTGGCTGGCTGCACATCGAGGGTGTGAATCTGTCTGTGGCGCTGGTAGAAAATGCTCTGTCCAAGGTCCACTTCACAGCAGAGCGCAGCGCCTACTACAAACCTCTGGTGTCTGCAGAGGAGACATGCCGACAGAGGAAAGAGAAGGTAGGTCTCATTTAGATGTCACAAGAACAGAAACTACTGTACGTACTAATAAAAGAAAAATCCTGCAATGAGGACAAGACTCCCAAGTGACAAACTACTCTCATGAAGCTTTCAGCTGGTGAGCATCCCTCACTTTAATACCACAGTAAATCTCACTCGGGCAGGACATGGATAACATCTAGTTTAGTATTGTTTAGGTGTACTGAAAACCCAAGATATCATCCTGCATAGTCACAGTGTCATCTTCCTCCAGCCTATTATTGAAAAACAGACCTGTGTCACAGCGACTCGCAGCATTTGGAGCCAAATCAGAATTTATTTTGTTGGCTGTCACATCCCTAAGTTTAGCTGCCAGTGGACATATTTCAGCTTGTCAGTGTGCGATCCATTCTTTGCTAGCTTATTTCCTCAACTGCAGCATGAGTGTATGTTAGAGATTCATTAGTGGAGGTAAAGGTGGTCTCTTAGGAGGATAAAGACCAATAAGAATGCATGGGAGAGAGATAAAAAGCCCATTATTTTTCTAACAATTAATAAAACATCCTGTTTGGAGATGAATTTTACTACAACGTATTCACATGCAGTCAGAAGCTATCGCAGCTAAAGCTTCTGTATTGTGAAAATGCTCCATTTAATGTTGCAAATAGCCATATTTGTTGTTCTGATTGAAGCCGTCTCTCCATAGTGGGAGTTGTTTGATGGATTGAGGCATCTCCCACAGTGATCCTGATCTCGCCTTGCATTTTCATTATGGCACCACGAGTCACCCCTGGCAGATGCACAAAGTGCCCGGCCAGCTGTCATCGTTGTCCTCTTTCTCTCCATCTCTGTAACTTATTTCTTTCACTTGCTCTCTCCTTCTCCCTCTCTTTCTCACTCACTTGTACTTATTTGGGTCCTTGAGGACACACAAATGCCTCCTCCCCCCCTTATAAATGTGATGTATTGCTGGAGCTAAGAAGGGGTTGTGTTCTTTCTCCCTCTGTGGAATCTATCATTTTCGTCGTGGGTGAGTTCCTACAGAGTTGTTTGCTCCTGGCTCTCTTCTTTTTCTTACAATTACTCTCCATCTGGGTCTCCTTTTTTTCCCCTCAAAACATTGACAGAGTAAATGAATGTCGGCTGAGTGCTGCGCAGGTGAACCTTTGCCTGCAATAAAACAAGACAAACATCTCGCCGGCCATGTGAGCACTCAGACCCTGCCGTTTTAAATCTAACCACAGAAAGAAGGCGCATCCCTGACACCTGACGACTTGACTGCAGGTTTCCTGCCCGCTTTGCATCGTTGACAGATTGACTTTCACCACAAGGTTTAGAGCTACCCTGAGCCGTGAGGAAAGACGGCAGAATGGGGCCTGAATCCACCAGACAGGCTGATTATGTTTGATGTTAGTTTGCCACAGGCACCGGTGGACAGATAAACCACAGCTTGATTTGTTTGTGTGTAGAGGAGTGTGTGCTGCATTCGTGGAACAGAGGCCACTCAGTCATGTGCAAGTGTGAATGCATACGATGCAACTTGAAGGCAGATGAGGTGGGACTTTGTGCTGTAATTAGCCCACAGAGACCACCTCTTTGTGTTTTTCCTCTTTTGAAGTTGCGCCTGCTCTTTGTCTGTGTGTAGGCCGACGTTCGGAAGAACAGATTGCACATTTTCCCATCTCCCTTTTTTCTCATAGCCTTGTCTTATTGTCCCTACGGCTGTAGATATGGAAGACATCAGTGCTACTGCTGTGTCAGGCGCCTTTACAAGAAAACAAGGTTGTTGTAATAAAGCAAACTAAGATGATGTATGAAAGCGCACACACTCACACTCATTAAGGAAAACTTTGCGTTGGTGGTCCAACTGGGACCCAGGACAACAAGGGGGAGATAGAGGCTTGCTGCTGTAGCATCCTGAACCAAAACTGCTTAGGTGGAGTGGCTTAAGTGAATATGAGATTTGGCCACAATGAGACCAATGGGACAAAGTGATTGTGCTCTAATTGAAGCTTTCCAGAAGAGCCTTTTCCAGGTCTCAGCAATTTCTTTCATCTTGCATATCAGCACCTCTTGGAACAATATCTGGACTCCTACATACAGGAGGCTGGAGTTGTGGATCCATTCTTAATTCTCTTTGCATGTACAGTATATACAGTTAAGCTAGATAAACCCTCTGAAGTGTGTTGCAGGGTGGGAGTTGTCATTGCAATGCTTTCATTGCTAACATATGCACAATTAGGCTAAAAGATAGACCTGGGATACTTTAAAACTAATTTATGTCATTTGTTCACAGCCCCTTCTTAAATCTCTCCTGGCTTAGTTGTGCATTTCTGTCTATATTTGGATTCTCAGAGGGCTGAGTTACCAGGCATCTTTAACTACACATTTTACAAAAGCAGTGATTTTGTCTTCTTTAAAACGAGTCGTGTCATTGCAGCTGTTCGTGTGATGTTGTAGTATCCCTTTGCTGCAGATGAGAGGAATACACTGAACAAGATGGCGGTAGCAGCGATTTGACACGGTGGGATTGTCTGCAGCTTTCGTTAGTGTTCCTGTAAGACTGAGCAGAGGAGAGAGTTGGTTTGTCAATATTCGGTCGCTGAGATTTTCAGATTTCAGAAAAATTAAATACTATAAAATTAAGGTGTAGGCATGAGAGGGAGATCAATTTACTCTCCCAGAAGCTCTTGGTTGTACACTGCTAGTGAACGTGCACCAATCGATCAGGTACCAAATGTTAGCGACCAATATTCCGCTTAAATACTATTTTTTACACTATTTTTTATACTATAAACTATTTTTTAAGCTGTTTCCATCAATGAAGAGCAAGATATTAATATAATGGACATGTTGTCTAAGTCAGCAGGTTACCTTCTAATCTCAGTTTTATACTTATCATTGAATCTTGTTTAAAATAAGTCCAAAAATGAATATTGTTGCATTATAAATCAAAGACTTCAGTCCCACCATGTGATTTATGATTGAGATTGGACAATTCGGCTCCCAGCAATCACCAGTCGGCTCCACATATCCTAATCGAGGCAGGATTAATTGCAACACTGAATGATTTTTTCTTGGGTTATTTTGTAGAAATATGATATAAATACATCAGCACAATGAAAGGCAACATACTAGCTGTAAATTAACAGGGGAAAGAAAGATGGCAGTAATTGGAGTGACCTAATTATGCAGAAGCAAATGAACAATCGGCCCTCAATATTAACTAAAGTGTGCTTTCTGTTGAGCAAGGACTTTTTTTTTCTTTTTTTTGTTGTAATTACCCAACCTTGAAGGAGATTAACACACTCTGATGGGTCTCAGAGTGGAAGATGGATAAAGAGAGGGCGTAGAAAAAGAGGGCAGGAGAGAATGTGACAACTCACGTTAAAGACATTTCATGTCACGGGATTCTTCTCTTTTCATCACCGGCCGTGCCTTTCTCTCAACCCTCTTCACAGACCACGGTCTGTCTTTTAATCTCTTCAAGGTTCTCTCAGGCTTGCGCTCCTCTCATCACATGTCCCCCTTTCTTCTGCCCCCCTTCAACTAATCACTGAATCCCCATCATGCCCCCCCGTCTCCGTCGGCTGCTTTGACAGCTTTTGGATAGAGCTGGACAGTTCTTTTGCTCGGTGTGTGGACCCTGCACTGATCGTGTCAGGCACCTGCATCACTTGTACTTTTAAGGGAGGGAGGGGGAGGAGTCCTTGAGAAACACAAACCCAGGACCCTGCTGCTGCCATTCCTTATACTTCATCCGTCCATCAGTGGCACTTGTCAAAAGCACTTGAAGCAGCATCTTTCTGACATTGAGCGTGGTGACGTGTCCTTGGCGGGGCCTGATTGAAGTACATAATCTTGTTTCAGCAACCCCCCCCTCCATGATGATACATGGAGTAGAGTTGCAAGTCCAGCTGCCTTTACTTTCACTTTGACCAGTGCCTTCACTCAGCACAACTGTTCCATGCAAGCTTGTTTGAGTTTACTGGTATATGCAAACTTATTTTTTTTATATTTATTTTATTTCTCTTATTATTCTTCGATTTGCAAGCCAGACATTTCAAACACCTAGTTTTGCTTCCTTGGTACCTAGAATTTCTTACCCCTTTCAACAGCATCCCTTCCAACTCCAAGTCCTCTGCAGCCAGCACATCACACACCTGGCTACACACTGAGGATAAATTCGGGCAGCTTTTAGCAGAACTGGTTGGCTTTTGTCTCTTGAGTTCATACCGTATAAAGTTTACCTCTACTAGACTGGCTTCATATAAAAAAGACCATCTGTGAACATTTACCTGGAGCAGTTTAAATGCACGATTTAGACAACGAAGAACCATTTTCTGTTACGTTCGCTGCACAGTTACATACAAGCTGCCTTGTTTGATTTCCATGGATGAGAGTACTGTTTTTTTCTATTCATACCGTGCTCAGTGCTCTCTAAACCCTGGAGCCATTGAAATGCTTTTAGGGTTGCAATCTTTTTTTTTTCTTTTCTTTTTTTTCCATTTTTTTAATTTTTTGTCTGCCTCTGCCGTATTGAAATAACCTGTGGCAGTCACCAGACAATATCATGGAGGTTGAACTTGGGGATTAATAATGAAGTAGCTCATTTCAGACGGCTTTAAGTTAAACGATTTGAAATTTAAAATAAAATAAATTGATCAAATTTTATTACTGAATCTAGCAGGTGTGTCTGTATTTTGCTCTTGCACATTATCTCGATGTTTGCTGCCCTCAGTCCATACAGATATTAGCCAACATGAAGTTAATGTTATTGCTTTTCTCTCTCAAATTACTTTAGGCCTTGTAAGAAAAGGGAAATTTAATAACATTTGGGGTGTGAACAGGATGACTATACACCTGTTTTCCTTTCTAGTCATTCTTTTCTATTTTTCATTATGTAGGTCATTGTTAAAAAGGTTTAACACAAGTACAATCTGTTTAAGAGGTAACAAGGAATTATAACCGGAAGCACTCAGAGTGCAGACCAACGCCAAGCCATTGTCATTTTTTGGTCAGTGATTGTGGGCATTATTTTTTAGTTAGAAGCTTTAATGACAATTATCCCTAAAGTATCCTTTACAACATTCCCGGTTCTAGATGTTGATCCGGATCACCCCCAATGTATAAAAACTTGTTTATACCATTTCTGAGATTAAAATTTAATCTAAATCCGTCCATAACTTTTTGAGTGATGTTGCTAACAGACAGGCAGACTGCTGAATGCTGGCAATAAAACATAATAGCTGAGCTCCCAGTGGTGGATGGACTTCATTTTTTAATTTTAAAAACATTTCTTTTAATACATAAATCCTTTTTTGATTACTCGAATTTCACCTCAACATTTAACATATTGATTTCTTTTTGTCTGAAATCATATTTTTTTCCTTTGCATTCATGAATGCTTTGTGTACAGCACACATCCCCCGTAGGCAGGAGGAGCATAATGAAATACTAGAATAGCTTTACCCACTATAGCATAATATACCTTTGCAGCTTTAGTTTTTGCAGCTTGTTCACATTTCCAGCAGAGGAGTCTGTTGTGGGTGAACCTTGGATGAAAAAGTGGGCTACTTTGTGTGGTCATATGGTGCCAGCAAGCTCCCCCATCATAATTGAATAAATTTGGACTCAGGCCAGCATTAGTAGTGAGGTTTGTTTCACCTTTTTCTTTTTGAAAACATAAGACTTTCAGGAAAAACACACATTATGCAGACAATGTATAATGCGAGTATTGTTTAAAACTGCTGATTCAGGGTAACTCTTGTCATAACTGTAAATGTTGGGTTTTAAATAATACATTTTCCACATGTAAAAAAGGTTCCTGTAGAGTTTATTTCTGCTGTAGTCCATTTGAATGTTGTTTAATTTAATAATCTCAAACATATTGATCTGTCACTAGATGTTGAAGCAGCTTTAAAATACCTAAAAAACTAAAAGAGGTCGAAATGGGGTCAATGGTAGAATTTTGCTTGGTCATTTTAAAAATGGAGGGCATGTTGAATCATTACGTCACTGGAAATTTGCTTATTTTTTTGCGAGACAAGCGGTTAAAGCTGTGCCAGAACCCGAACTGCATCGTTTCCCCCAATAGCAGGTTTTCGGTGGTAGTCCCACTTTTAGTCCACATTATCAGAAATCACAGGTCAACTGAAGGCCGAGGCCTCGAGTTCTCTCCTCATCACATCTGTGGTTGAGCCATGCCACATTAGGACGAGCACTCCTCTTCTCACTGTGCTCAAATCATCTTTTGTCCTTTAGTTTTGACAATTGAATATTCACAATGTGGCTTATGAGCACTAACACTGATGTTGATCTTTAGTATCGACATTGAAAAGCAGAGATAAATATATCACAGTGATGGTGTGGTACATATTAATGAACAAAATGCTCAAAAAATAATTGGTGAAAGTACTTGTTCAGAGGGAATTGCTGAGTTTTCTCTCCGTAGACTGGCCCAAGATTTGGTGCAATATAACTGAGTTATGATTCCACTGCAGAGGAGCACCAAATCTTCGTGGCACCCTGTCGCCCTTCAGATCAGTGGCTCAAGTCTCATGTGCCACGCTGAACGGCATAAACGCCATCAGTGAAAGAATGCTTTGCTTTGTAGCATGCCTGTCAGTATGCAAGCACGAGGACAGCTGCATGGTTTACTGGGAAGTGTGAAAGGACAGCAGGATCACAGTCAGGGGACATAATTGCCTGCAGGGTGGTCTTAATGGGAGAGGTGACCCATGTGAGACCTTGCATCTCCGGAAATGATGGAGCAGTATTAAGCACAGCTTATTTCCAGGCTTCAGTCACAAGAACATACGTGTATTTGTATGTGGCTGCGTGCAGTTTCCATGATGGTTGGGATGCCTTTTTGCAGGTCTGTTTTTTTCTCCAGATGTCGTCTTTCTTTGCAGCACTGTGTGCACAAAATGAACCACCAGCCACACAAAAGCAAAAAGCTGACAGAGGCTTTCTCATATGGCCGAAAGATTACATAATCTGATTCTCAGTGTGCTGTGTACACATCCATGCACACACAAACTTGGTTGCAGATGGAAGGAGGTGCCACACATGCACACACCATACTCTCACTGTCTCTTTTCTGCTTACTCAAACATGCTTTGAGCTTGTGCAGACAGACGGTGTGCACACATGCACATGCTCTCCAGGGACACCCCTCACCCCCCCTACTTCAGTCGGCAGGCTGGACCCCCAGTGCCCTGAGGCATGGAGATGGAAAGACTGAGAGCATGAGAGAGAGAGATCAGTGGACCCAGTGATGTGTGTGTTATTTACACCCCAACTTCCAGTTCTCTCCCCCCTCGTCTTCATCTTCCATTTCCCCCAATTCCAATCTGCAGAGTCAGCAGTCTGTCAGCTCCTCTCGCAGCCTTGTGAAATCACACGCAAACATTTTCTCCATCTTTATCTGCTTCATCCTCCTCCCGACACACACCGTGCAGCCGTGCACATGGCAGTCACCTGCAAAGTCAAGGTCACAAACCTTTTTTTTTTTTTTCCCCCTCCTTATTAACAAGAAGCTAAGATGCACTCTGTGACGTGTCAGCGGTCTTACATGCAGGATTACATGCTGACTTTGTCATCTGCAAAATCCATCCAGTTCCAAGGACATCAGTCAAGTCCTGAGATTAGATCCTCAGTGAAGCATATAAACAAGCAGCATGGCTGTAGGTGGTGTATGGATGCTACTTTACTGCTGGAGCAATCTGGCCACATGTAAATCAGTTTTCTTTTTAATTAGTTTTTTATTTATTCTGCACATACATGAGCCTGTATATTTGTTTGCATACTTTTATAAGTACTGCATGTCCTTGGCCCTCTTCTTTCCCATCCCCAGGCATGCACAGGCTCTTAGCAAAGGTCCTTAGGGGCAGGTTGGCAACTGCTTTTGGTTCATCGTTGCAGAAATATCTCAGGCACTGTCTTCTACCCCTTAGCTTTGCTAGACTGAAGGTTTGAGGGCTGAAAAGAGTGAGAGGAAGTGGGGGCATAATGTGACAGGACATAGTATGTTGGAATATGGCTCATTAACACATTCCCGGTTACTTCATCTGCAATAGAAAACACAGGTCCCAGGTCTGCCCCTCTGCATCCTTTGTGCTTCCCATATATAAGGTCCTCCTCCCCTCACTTTGCTCTGGTTTCTCCTCCATCTCTGCTGATTAAAGTAAGTGTGAAGGACATGCACTGACCAGAGTTGGACTAGTGGATTATTTGCTCTCCTTTTTTTCTGATTAGCCTTCCCTCCTGGGAGACTGTAAGGAGACACTTTTCCACTAGGCTTGCCAGGGCTGGTTGTGACTGACTGCTTCATAGCACCAATAGGAGGGTGAAATACTGGCAGTGAACTTTGAATTATAACATATATGGCCCCAGGTAGCAGAACTCTGATTGGTCAGTTACAATGAAGGTTATTATCTTCTTTTTAAATAATCAGAATCCATATTAAGACTGGCTGTTGCAAATCCTGACAAATCAGTATCATTGGACCTTGGACCTTGGAGAGGTCAACTTGGGTGTAGATGGATGGATAACGTGGTACCACAAGTGCGACACAAAATCAGTCATGTGCCCCAGCGTCTTTGGATGTTTCGGCCTTTATAACAAGACACCCTTGGCAAGGCTGGCCCGCCACAGGCTGACCAGACCTGGGTGTGCCGAATGTTGCCACCTCCACAGGGCGCACTTTTACATCCCAGCCCTGGATCTCTGCTTCCGCTGCTAGGTTAGCATACTTCAACCTTTTCCTTTCAGATGTCTCCTCGATGACTTCTTCCCATGAAACTGTAAGCTCAGTAATGAAGGCAGGATTTGGACCAAAGGACCAGAAATGGACGCAAGTTGTTCACTGCAGTTTTTTTGTGGGAAGGTGACCCTCTGGTCTACATGCAATTCCCAATTCTGTGCTGCATTCAGTAAGCATGAGTCTGAGATTTGGTTAAATCCTGTTGCAGGCTTGTACATATTCCCTTCAAACTACTTACCCTTGAAAATGTACTTTTTGGATACCTATTTTTTACATTGACCCTAGATGAGATCAAAAAGATGTAATCTGAGTCGATGAGAGCTTTTTATCATGTTTCATCCTTGCCATTAATATGAGGATCCAGTGCAGGTGGAGATGATGATGATGCCATTTTGCCTCCAGCTTATTGGCATTTCTGCCTGTATATTCTCATCCAGCAGATCTGGAAACATCAAGACTGCAGGTCTTTGTCTTGTTTGAAGTAATCATCCTTATTTACAAAGGCAAGAAATAAAGCACAACAGGCTGTTAGAAATTTCACAGAAAATAAGACATGGGCAACTTATATTGACATTATTTAGGCCCAATGCTCGGAGCCACACTTGACTTTGTTTTAATACAGGATGGCAGTGAAACACCGTCTCTTTCTTTCTCCCCCTGCCTGTGCTTCCCTTGCTTTTCCCTGTCTAATGAAAAGCTAAATATTTGCTTCTTCAGGGCATCATTTATGTTTTTTTGCTGGCTTGATTTTCAAACCCCATTTCATTTAATGAGTTCCAGATATTTTTAATTCTAACCCAATCAGACAAGAACTTGTTTCCTCTTTTGTCACCTAAAAGGATTTTGACTTTTGTTGTTTTTTGATAGATAAGCTTTAAATGTGCTTTATTATTATAAAGGTGAAACTGTTGCTACGTTAATACGACAGGACTCAACCAAGAACAGTTCACATATACTATATTGCCAAAAGTATTGGGTCACCTCCCTTGACGAACTTAATAGACATCCCATTCTTAATCAAATGAGTCCAATATGTCATTGGCCCACCCTTTGCAGCTACAACAGCTTCAACACTTCTTGGAAGGCTTTCAACAAGGTTTCGGAGTGTGTGTAAAGGAATTTTTGACCATTCCTCCAGAATCACATTTGTGGTCAGCCACTGATATTGGACGAGAAGGCCTGGCTCTCAGCCTCCACTCTAATTCATCCCAAAGATATTCTGTCTGGTTGAGGTCAGGCCACTGCAGGACAATCAAGTCCATCCACACCAAACTCGCTCATCCATGTCTTTATGGACCTTGCTTTGTGCACTGGTGCACAGTAATGTTGGAACAGGAAAGGGCCATTCTGAAACTGTTCACACAAAGTTGAGAACATGGAACTGTCCAAAATCTCTTGGTATGCTGAAGCGTTCAGAGTTCCTTTCACTGGGACTAAGGGGTAGGCCTAGCTCCTGAAAAACAACCCCAAACCATAACTTCTCCTCCACCAAACTTTATACTTGTAAGACAAACACTGTTCTTTGGGAAACCGCAATACCCAGAGTCTTAGATCAGATCGCCAGATGGTGAAGCGCGATTCATCACTCCAGAGTTCACTGTTCCAGAGTGTAGTAGTGACATTTTCTACACCATGCTTTGCATTGCTTTTGGTGATGTTTGGCTTGGATGCAACTGCTTGACCGTGAAAACCCAATCCATGAAGCTGTCTGCACTGTTTTTGAGCTGATCGGAAGGCCACATGAAGTTTGGAGGTCTGTAGCAGACGATGCTCTGAGACTATGCGCCTCAGCATCCACTGACCCTTCTCAGTCATCTTAAGAGGTCTACCACTTTGTGTCTGAGTTACTGTTGTTCCCAATTGCTTCCACTTTGTTATGATACCACTGCAGTTGACTGGAATATTTAGAAGTGAGGAAATTTCACGACTGGACTTGTTACACCAGTAGCAGCCTATCACAGTACTACGCTGGAGTTCCTGAAAGGGACCCATCCCTTCACAAATGTTAGTAGAAACAGTCTGCATGCCACAGTGCTTGATTTTTATACACCTGTGGCCATGGAAGTGATTGGAGCACCTGGTTTCAATGATTTGGATGGGTGAGTGAATACCTTTGGTAATGTAGTGTATCTTTTTACCAGGGCTATGCTAAGGTTGAGATCAACACCTTTGTCCTTTTGGAAAATACATGTGTATCCAGTTTCAACCATCCACAGTAGCTCATGGGTTGAAACTATGCTAAACATTTCAGAAAAAATTCCACATGCTTAATTATTGTATACTTCTTGTGCTTTATACCTAGATAGCCTCAGCCCATGACACCATGCTTAACAGTTATCACCGTGACTAAATTCTACTATGAAACAAAAGACTAAACAAGATTTGACCAAAAGCAGCATCCATTTTCATCATCTAGATGATGAATGGAGAAGCAGGAAATTCTTTGAATTAAATCAGTTAAATGAAAAATTTAATTAATTTAATTCTCCAGATTTTCCAGCTTCAACCAAAAGGCAGATTTTCTTCTTCTACGGGATGTTATGATTCTGATGGACTTTCCCGTAAAACTGCTCCAAGATGTTAAGGTGATGTATTTATTTAGGATAATTTTGTGTGGATTTCAGGGGAAAAAACTGAATAAATGAATTAAAAAGAGAGATTTTTTTTCTCAGCCTACATGGGAAAAAACAACAACAAAAAAAAAAAAAAAACATGAGCTGGATTCCAGCAGTAACCATGGCCACGTGGCTACCTACCTTCTTACCTGGCTTGTGTGGTGAAAACATTAGTTCTTTGGTTCATTTCCAGACATTTTGTGCAAATGAGATTTGCACCTTTTCTGTCTTGTCCAAATAAAACCATGCTGTGTAGAAACTTACTGTATGGCTGGATACAAATGCTTCATCGGCTCTGTTTATTACCTGTCCACAGATGCACCGGCACATCGTTCTTGGTTGAGCAGCCAGTTCTGTTCCTAAATGGATTTGCTTATTCTTTTTCTCAATTTGCCTCATGACTGTGTCCCCAGTGTCCCCGACTCTCGCTTTTCTCCTCCTCATCTCCTCTTTTTTTTCTCTTATCCATTTGCTTGTGCTTCAATACCTCCACACATTTTTCTCTTTCCAACCTCATCTTTAATTCAACCCCTTTGTCTTTCTGACTCCCTTATTCCCTGTCTCCCTTTTACACTTTCTCAATCTAAGACCTGAATTAGGTATACTATTTATTAATTTGCCCATCTTCACATACTCTCTGATGCTCCCTCTGTGGAGGGAATACAGATTGCTCTGATTCATTGATGTTGTCCTCCTGGTCTGTACTTATTTAGTGTGTGGTTTTCAACTAGAGCATCCAAATTTAAAGCCTTTCCCTTCAGTTTTCCAGGAAAATTCTCCTGCCCATTTGTCACAAACTAGTTCTCTTATGATAATATACTTTACATACTTTCTTTACTCTGCAGCTTCCTGTGTCCTTTGTGGCTCATTCTTTCCTACAGGGATGATCTGAGCTGTATTTTTCATTTTTAATTCAGTGTCATCTTGGAGTTATCTGTAAAACTGGATGAGAACACATTTTTGAACATGGGGAACCACCATCTTCCTGGAAAAAATGCAGGAATTTAGAGAAAAAAAAATGTAAGACTGTTATTGGAGATGGCTGAAGTCATGTTCAGGCTACAAGATTCTTGTATTCTCACTCCACAATGTTTCTTTTTTGTTTTATACTTCTACCTCTTGCCTTTGAAATGTTCATAAACAGTAACTGGTGACTGATTTATCTCAGATCTTCCCCATTTGTCCGTAAATTTGACTTGAAATGAAAGAAAATCCCCAGTTCCTCTCACAGCGACAGTGAACTTAATAGTGAATATTAATAAAATATAATAGTGAAAGTAAAAACATTTTACAAGGACAATGTAAAGAGAGCTCAAATTATGGGGACTGACAGCTGTGTAGACTTAAGCTGTCCACCAAGGGTATCACTTTTATCTCATCCATTCCCAACAACAGTTGGCCATGAATTCTGCCTTCTGCATGTTTGCGTACTACGTTTACTGTTTTTTGACTCTTTTTTTGGCACAGCTGATCCAATGCCCCTCATGAGGATTTATTAACAAACATGCAAGTCACCTGAAAGAAATGCTCCAGCTCTGTTGCCTCTTTTTTAAACCAATCCTGGTTCCTTTGAGGTAATTTAGGTCAGCCCACTCTTGTGTTCAGTCTCCTGGCTTGCTCGCCTGCAGACAACACTCTTTGTAGACAACGGGACTACTCTGCTAGTTTTGGAAATGTGTTTATGTGCATTTTTGAGTCACTGTCTTTTTCTCCCTCTCTCTCGCCTTAGGGAGAGACAGTTACATAAACAGGATCTTGTCATCCCCACACTTCCGATTCCCACTGTTGTACTAGTCTCTTCCCCCCACACACATACAAAATCATTGGTTTATTTCTTGAATTTCCTCTATGTCCCTTACTTTCTAAAAGATGTCAGTGTAGGTCTTTTAACAACATTGTTCATTGTCTGTGAATGGTCCACAGTAGCTGAAACCTGCTTTTGAGATGGAGATATTCTTAGTTTTCCAGAGGATTGTTCCATTTTTTACTTAAATTAAGAATTAATTATCCTAGATGCAACATCGGATACACTGCAACTATACAAAATGTACAACATGTATTGTTTTTGCACACATTGAAGTGTTTCTAAATAAAAAAAAATGGCTACAGTGAATAGTTATGAATTTCATATAAAAGAAAGAAAATGGAACAAAAAGAAGAATCTTGTTTACAGAAAGAAAAGCCATTTAGAGAGTAATGTCAAAATATGAAATGCAGGGAGTGATTCAGAAGCCTGAGTTTGCTTTTCCTTTCATGTTGTGACGATCATGATATTTTGCACTTTGCCCTCCTTTCTCTCTTTTCCATTTCATCCGCCTCCCCTCACAGTTCCCTCTCTGTTTGGTGTTTCCGTTGGAAATCTTCACCACCGTCATATTAACCTCTTTCTCAGTCCCCACCAGCGATGATCAGACCTCTTCCACAGAGAAATAAAACAGAGGAGCAATGATGCCACCCTGAATGAAACTGGTTGTCGTGGCAACAGTTTAGCAACCCGGGTGGTCTATTTAATTTGAAAAAAAAAAGTTGATTGCCTTCTAATTGTAATCTTAAGATATTCTAATACTCAGGTAAAACTGTCTTTTTTATAAAGTAAGGACAACAGATGGGAATAAAGCTGGGCTAAAATCCCAGAGCTGTTTTTTATTTTTTTTTACCTTATGTCAAAACAGCTAGATGCACTTTAAGAAAGAAAAATTCACCAATTTTCCTTCAAGGACATTAGAAAGACTGGTATAGGGGAATGGATATTGGTTAAACTAGTCTTGTACATATGTAGGTCTGTATCTGCCATTTTTCTAGCAATGTAAATATGCTCCTTGTCCTTGCCCCTCCTTTGCGTCCCTACATGTGTGTCACCTTCGTGAGGTGGCCTAATCTGTGCAGATGACTCGAGTAGAACAGAAACATTTAACAATAATAAATTCTCAGGTTATCATTGTTGTTTTGTTTTTCTCATTGTTGGACCTTAAGGACAAGGACAGTGTGAGTGGGGAATTAATTTGGCTGATGGCCCAAACAAAAGCACAATTGGTGCAGGACAAGCAAACACGATGATCAAACACAAATCAAGCAGCCCTCTAAATGCTTGCGTCCCTGTTTACGACCCCCCTGAATCTCTTCTCTTCAACGTCGGACTGGGTGTCTGTATCGCGTGTCTTTGTGTTTTTGAGTGTTCAGCTTTAATTGCATGCTCATCCCCCCACTGTTGCTTTTGTTTGCTGTGATCTTGCTCTGCTTGATCATCTTTTAATGGCCGCAGTCAGACACAATCGCTGCTGCGGGTAGAAAAACAGGCCACTTGATATAAGGCTCTATATGCTGGATTGACTACCTCCAGGGACAGTGTGTGCGGTTTTGTTTCTGTTGGTGTGTCATCTGTAAACAATGTTCTCTCAGCTGTCTTGTCTTCTGTACCAGTTGAGGAAGGTGGCACCAGTGAGCATGATAGCAAAGGTACAGTTTGATTTTAGCATGCACGGATTGCTTTGATTATGCACTTGCTTGCTCTGTTTCTATGGTTACCCCATGCCTCCTTTTTGGTTCAAACTCTTACCACCAATCTGTCAGGTGCAAGTTAGTGCTTATTGCTAATAGTATTTTGTCAGCAGGCCGACAGACCTCCTCCCACCATCGACCCGTACACACAAATCTAAGTGGATAAATTTGTGTCAATTTAAAAAGTGTAACAAGCTGCCACCACAATAGCCTTAGGTTGTTGTGTGTGTGCGTCCATGTACATGAATGTGTGTGTGGCAGCATAAGTGGGGGTCACATTAGCCGTGTAAGCCGGGGTTGAGTAGCCTCGCCGCCCGCCTGCTGCCTCTTTGATGGGAGAACATCTGTTGGCTGTGATATGAAGCTGGGGAGTATCTCTTTCTCTCTCCTTCACTTGCTCTGTTATGAATTCCCCAGCTGCTCAGCTCCCTCCCTTCACCTAAAAACCCTGTCCCACACCACCTGTGCAGTTTTAATACATAATTTATCTGCTAAGTAACCACATCCGAGAGACTCCAGCTTTGTCCTTCTGCCTTCATTGTGGGTTTACTTGGCTTGTGGACGTTTTTACTTTTTTCCCTAACATTCTTATTTAAGCAAATTAGCTGTGATTTGAGTTTTACTGTTGGGCTAAATTTACTTTATCTTCAGCGAACCCTTCTGGCCACGCCTCTAAGCCCGAGCAGAAACATGTCCTGAACATGTCAGAAGTTGTCTGATCTCAGGCAGAAGATCGGTTTTTATTTTCAGGCATGACTCCAGCTTTTATCCTTTTTCAAACCGTATTTGTTGCGATTCTCTTTTGGTGGTCATTGGATTGATTGCTTTTCTTTTTAGTTATTCCATGTTTGGATGGTCATCAAATCAGCCAAACCCCTCTGAGTTAGCGCGTCTGTTTGAATAGATATATACATAAAACTGGTAGGATTCCTTTATCCAGCGTCCACGAAAACATGTCAGCTGGAATGACTAATTTCAGTCGATTAAATTAAACATTTGTCCATGTAAAAGTATCAAGTTTCATCTTAATCTCCTGGTGTCACAGTGTGTTGAGGAGGACTGTTTTAAAAACAGACGGTTTGTTTTGTTCCTGTATGATTTTATATAAAAATGTGCTTGTTCAGTAACTTTTATACCAGCTAAACATCTCATTTACTTGTTTCTATCAGGTGTTTTTTTTCTCTGCTTATGTCCCAACAGGAAGTTTAAGAGAAAATGTTGAATTGTAGATCAACTGTATCGGCACAATTCTTAACTCATTAGTTTTCTTTTTCTTTAAAACATAATTTCCTCCCTCACAGGCTGGAAGTGCTGAGAGTCTTAACCTGCTTTTTGCCTGTTACAGCAGGAAAATGCACCTGATGGCTGGATTTTCAATATTAATTTGTTCCCCCTGTGAAGAAGGAAGGCAGCTTCACACAGCTCTGAAATTCATGCTGCTGACGTGTTACTTTTTAACAAATAAATCCTGAAATTCCCATCCGTCTTTGTCAGATATATTTGATTTTATGACATTGTTTTATTTTTACAAGAAAGATTGAACACCTACCGTGTGAAGGGAAAACTGCTTCTAAAAACAGCTTTTAATAAGTGTTTTCAAACCAAAGATTATTGAACTTTTGTTAAAGAAGCAGTCAATTACTATAAAAGTGTGCAAAACACGACTATTTATAAGGGAATTAACATTGATTTACATGTTTTAATGCAATTTTTTAAAAACTACAACTCTGAAGTTTGTTTCCTGTCCTGAAATCAGAATCTAGAAACCTTAAAAGGACTTTTTTGTTTATTTGTGGTATTGAAAATATCTTATTTCACATTTATTTCTTTCTCACTACTTTAAATTGACCAGTCATCACAAAGCTGCTGCTTCTAAAATAACTACAAATCTTCTATAGATCAGCCCCTCCTTTACCACAGTGGGTCCTTTACTTACCAAGGTTAATGTGCGACATTACCCGCCTCTCTTAACCCTTTGCGACGGACTTTTTATGGGCCAAAAGGTGCATCTGGTTTATGTCTTCCCAAGACAGACTAGTTCACCCCAATACGTCACTCAACTTACTGTCCATTCCAGATCAATAAAATCCTGTTTTCCACAAGTAGGTTGTTCCATTAGAAATGGATGCTGGGGGAGAACCTGAAGGGGTCTGAGCTTATTGTGTCAAATACAATCCAATCATTGTAAAACAGTCAATAAATCAAAGCGGGGGACCCGGGTAACCTGCCTTTCAGCCACTAAAGCTGTATTGTACCTTTACAAGCTTCAAAGATTTACCTGACACCTACCTCTCATCACATTAGTCACCGGCAGTGAGTCATATTGGTTTGAAAAGCTGGAACTGAAAAGGAATATTTGCAGTACGAATCAAAGAGAATCAAGGAGAGGTTCATTTCACCTCTTTGGTGTACATTTTTATTGAAATGGATTTTTTTATGCTTTTTATTTTAATGTAGTTTATGAAGATGCCGCCACACTTCACGAACAATAACACAAGCTTTGTTTAAAATGGACACAAAGCATTTGGCTCATTATAAGAAAAAAGTGTATAACCCAATTATGTTCTCAATTATCATCCTAATTTTTAAGCGTGCAAGTAAATCCTGTTCACGTCCACCCCAAGACTGGGTGTTAGCTATACTGTGTGTGGGGTATTTATGGGATATGTGATGAGGCAAAGTGCCTCTCACTGAAGCAGCCGTCTCTCTTGTTGATCGCTCCTCGTCTCTAATGGTTTAGTCGATACAGACAACGTCGTGGAGGAGCGGGAAATCCGGGGTCGTCCACCTTTCTGCCGCACAAACCTGGACCACTCATTAGCATGACACCAATGCAGATTTCCTAATGAGCTCTTCTTCACTTTGCATGCCAGTCAAACCCTCCCCTAGATCTTATTTACATTAACATTTCTACAATACATCCTGACGATCCTGATGCATAAACAGAAAATAAATAAGTCTTGAAGCAAAAGGAGAACAATGTTCAACTGGAGGAAAAGATTAAAGATAATGTCTCATTTTTTTATTTCAGAAACAGTGATTTACTTTGATGCCATTTTTCTTGTATGAATAAGACTTAAATGACACCCACGAGATTAACTTAATCAGAAGGAAATGTGGTCTCCCTCCGTTCTTACATGAAGCCTGAGCCTTTTGAAGTAGCCGATAGAAAAGCCAGTCAGTGAGCGTTGGGAGACCAAAAGAGAGAAAACGTGCCCTCGACTGAATTAATGAACCATTCTCTCTAAAGGGGATTCATCAGGAACATAATTGGGGCTAAATTGATTCACAAAGTGTACTTTTATGAATAACATGCTTATATTGATTTCAATTGTCTTCCAAGTGTGATTTAGTAATGAATTAACAATGAAGCTATGTTTAAAAACCCACGCAAGAAGACAGACTGCGCTTATCTTGTTCATCGCTTCCTCCACGTTTCAGCTAGTCTGCGTTGTTTCAGAGCTACTCAAGTCTGTTGCAGGTTGGATGACTGTTCAGCGAGGTGTGCTGGAATCAGACAGCAGTGATGTTTCTGCTGCTCCTGTCATGGGTTTATGTATGTTTTAGGTGAGGATTTTGTATTTAAAATGGTTCAAATGATGCTCTTTTTCAAAGTGGCATTAAAAAAAAAAAAACAGCTGGAAAATTTAGAGTTTGAGTGTACAGTACATGCAAAATATTTTTACAGCTTTATCTTTCCAGTATATAACCAGAGCTGTTGGATTGCTCTCCTTAAACCCAGCAGACTGCTTTCTCATAAATAGTAATTATACCCTGCAGAATACATGACTTGCTGATGTATTGCTGCTTTAACTCTGGGGTTTTAAAGAGGCCATAGGAGGCTTTTGGGGTTTTCTTTTTCTTTAGTGTAGCTTTATTTTTGTGCATGTAAAATATCTGCATAGTTACAAATGCGCAAGTCTACACATAAAAAGCCTTTTGTCTCTCTCACTGCTTCTAAACTGCTTTGTACTTCACCATTTATGACCAGTGAGTGGAACAATTGGAGCAAGTAATAAAATAAGGCCTTTTAGACCGAAGGTGGCAAAGTGCTGCAGCAATACTGGAGAAATATGCTTTTTGAGCATTGAGACAAGCAGAAGTTTTCTAATTCACTCACAAATAAAGTTAACTTGTGAATTAACATAATATGAGTTGATGTGAATTAGAAGTGCCCTCAAAATGCACAATTACTCCGACTAATTGACAGAAGCAGCACAAGACCATTAAATCCCTCAATTTCCATCCATCCATTTATTTCTGTCTCGTCACAGTTCGGCTTGCAGGAACAGCAGTTTTAGGAAGCCCAGGCTTCCTTTTCCCTGGCCACTTCTTCTAGCTCATCTGGGGGTATCTCAAGGTGCTCCCAGGCCAACCAAGAGACATAGTTCTTCCGGCTTGTCCTTGATCTTCCTCCTGGTGAACGTGCTGGAAACACCTCACCAGGAAGTTATCCAAGAGGCTTCCTAGACAGATTTCTGAACCAACTCACGTGGTTTTCTCCATGAGGAGTTGCACGTCTATCACTAGGGTTCGTTTGTCAGGTCACTACCTACAGCTCATGACAATAGGTGTGGGTTGGAACGTAGATAAACCGGTAAATAAAGAACTTTTGGATTAGCTCCTGTTTCACCAGTGATAGATTTGAGGCTGCATCACTGCAGATGCTGCAGCCATGCACCTGTAGATCTTTGTCCCTTTCTTTCTTTTCCTTTCTTCCTCTGATATTCCTCCAGTGTTTCTGTGATGAATCAGCTATGGTCGTCATGGCCAGTGTTATGATATCCAGTTGCTGGCATTCGACACGGTCCATAAAGCAGTCTGTAAAGTGATGCCGCTTCCTGGAAGAAAAAGTTGTGATGTGTGGTTTCTAAGCCTTGAGATGCTGCTGGGTCACTGCTGTCAAAATATGTCAAATATTTTAGGTCAGAAAGTTGCATAGTGCTACTTTAAGTCAGTATTCTGACCCCTTTTAAATCAGCACTGCCTGTGCTCCACGCTGATCAGGCGGATCTGTAGGTAATACTGCCTTTGGACAGTTGAAGGTTTAATCCAGACTCACTTTCTGTTTCACCACCTTGTGTTTGTTTCCTTCAAAATCTCAGCTTTACTGACAAATTTGGACATTTGCATGCTATTAAAATGTAACATGCAATTTGTATGGATTTATACTCCCTATTTTTCCATTAAAACCATCTCAACCATGTGTTGTACTCATCTACCTGCACTCAAATGTGTGAGTATGTGATGTAGTACCATTGCATGGTCTTTATTGGACACACTGTGCTCAGTTATTCTGCTGAAAGTGTTTAAGGGCTGTACACAGCTTACAGCATTTAGGGTTTCTGGTGACCATGTTCTAAATGTAAATATGTATTTGAAATCGATTTCTTGTGTTTATAACACAGTTCTGATGGTTGCCAAGCTCTATAAGCAACCTTTTCCCCCATCATGCTATAACCTAACAGGAATCACCTGTCACTTACTCCCATCTGAGTGTTTTTTTTAATCATTCTAGAGCTGTAAAGATCAGCTTGTTCTGCCATTATTAGGACTTTCTGTCCTCTCAGCTCCAGCTTAATGGCCTGCTAGTCTTTCCCCAAACATTCCTCTCTCTCTCTTATCTCTCTCCTCTTTTCCCTTGTCCCCTTCTCTCATCATATCGTGTAGCTTAGTCTTGTCTGGCTGCAGTTGCAGAGCAGCAGCAGAAACAGCAGTCACATAACTGCATTCAGCTGGAACAAACAAGATGGTTGGCTGCTCATGGAAGGTCATCAGCCCTGGGCATAGTGTGTGTGTGTGTGTGCATGCATGAATTTGTGCTTTAAAAAGAGATGGACTCTGTGTCTCTAAAAGTGCACCTCCCAAAAGAAGTTTTCATCTTTTTGTAATCTTTGTAAGTATTTTTGCCACAAACATTGAATATGAGCTCAGTCATAAAGATGGAAACGTTAGATTTTAATTTTCAGGGAAAAAACTGCTGCAGAAGTCTGCACAAGCATCAGAGGTGCAGAAACATGAGCTGAAGATGCTGTTTGGGACATTTGGAGTTGGGCAACACTAACATTTTTGTAGCTGTGTCCTGCATTGAGCGATGCCTCGACTCCAACGGCTTGTCTGCAGCGTTGTGTGAAAAGCTTTCACTGGGAAACTGATGTTACACAAGTTTTTCCTTTTATTCCTAATGGTATTGGATTTTTAAGTTATTTTAAAATAATATGGATAACGCTTGTATATTATCCATTTATAAATTCTGGATGCTGTTTTCTACATTAAGCACATGTTGTAATGACACAGGCACAGCTGAGTGCTCACACACTCAAATATGAACAGAGTTGAAGCGATATGAACCAAATTTTATCGATATTTTTTACCTGAATCACGATACACAATATATTTCTCGATATTTTTATTTTATTTATTTTTTGGTCAAGTAATGAACAAGACAGTCATAATTTACAGTCTTGAATGCTAAATTTACTTTTAACGATCAGCCGCACATGTACAATAAAACAGACTGAAATTAAAGGACCTTTATATTAAATTAAATGCTCCTAAAACAAAACAAAATAAAATACTTTCAATGACCAAAACAAAAATACAACTGTGCAAAATGCAAAACAAAAGATGCTTTTAACTCAAAACAACCTATCTCCATATAAACGATATTCCCTCCTTCTATATTGCATCTGATAAAGTCTCGATATATTTGAAAATCTCGATACTGTTGAAGCATGAACAAACCAGACCTCCACCCTCTGACATCACACAGCCTGGCTTATTTGCTTTAAACCTGTCAGAAGAGACACGTCTGAGCATCTCTCAAAGTGACCTTTGATGAGGTGGGGGTTGTTAATTATTGGTTAGAAAACCAAGCCTCAAAGCCTTTTTAAAACCCACCCAGTTGTCGGTCTTGGAAGCCGTACGCCCCTGCAGCTGTCCATTGTGTCCAGTCCACCAGCCCAGACACTTGCTACCACCCTAAAAGTGCCGCAGTGACGGCCACCAGGCTGATGAATGGTGACACCTAATCTTTGTCAGCCCTAATTGGTGCTGCAGGTTTGATTAAAAGCCGAGTCATGTCGGCTCAGTTGGGATGTGGGAAGCATGTTTATTACCACACGCTGTGTATTCGAGCATTAATGCATGCATATATTGTATGCATATTGGGGTATGTGTGTTATCCTAATAATACAGACCTGTCTAAAGCTGTAAGAGACAGAATCCTGGCTGATCCCCAGCTTTACGAAGCTTGGCTTCATTTTTGCTCTTCATTAACCTTGCTTGCCCTCAACCCCCAGAATTTCTACCTGTTTACTTTCAGTCTCTTCTACTTTCCCTCTTTCCACAGTTCTGTCCAGCTTTGTTGGATGAATACTTAAATTGGTTGTAGGGCCCTGTTGATTTGTTAGGTTTTAAGTTTCTTGACTTTTCTTTTGACTCTTACTTTTGTCTAAATCTTGTTCACTAATTTCTTTGTCATTTGCAAACACATTACTGTCTAAGCAAGCAGAAGAGCCAATATTTTGCACAAAGCCTCAGGTAGATTAACCAAGCTTTAATACTTTCATCCCTTGGCAGTAGAGCTGAAACAAAGGGAAAAAAACAAAAAAAAAATGTAATCAAATGATAGCATGCAGTTAAATGATTAACTAAAGCCAAACCTGAGCTGTTACATCTGTCTTCAGCTTTCTCCTTTTTTTTTCTGGGACCTTTTGCCATCAGCATCACATCAAAAAGAAAAACCGCGAGCTGTGTTGCTGCTGATTTACAGAAAGTTTGAGCTCCACAAAGCTCAGTTGAACTTTTTGACTTCTTGAGTCGCACCCAGCCGCACCCCCTGTTCAACACTGATTCATCCACAAGGAGTTGATTAGCTTCCTTTCATCCTGACCATCTTGTGTCTGTGAGCGCTCGATGCTATCACTGTGTTGAAGTCGTACACAAACATGCAGCTTTCTGACTTTAAAAACAACACACTCTTTCAGCGGCATCATTTGCTCTGTAACACACAAAGAGGCACGCACACACCTTCTGACATCCATGCAGTTTGATATGTGGCCCAAGGCAAAGCACTTCTCCCTAATGAGCCTCCTGCCCTCTGTTTCTCCTGGGGAGGCAAAAGAACTAACCTTGATGCAGCTTAAAAAGGATGTAACCTGCTTACACACACCAATATGATCTGCTGCGTTTGTGAAAGAATCTCAATGACAAACATCATTTACCAACTTATAGTATCACCCATTAAAACACGACTACCCCTCAAGTCTAATTTCAAATCAGCACCTAAAATATCTCCATTTAAAAAAAGGGAGAGAAATGTAACATAACTGCTTTCATGAAGCATTTTGGTTGTTCAGGAAGCAGCTTTTTAAACCAGAGATGTGACAGTGAGTTACGTTGGTTCACCGGTGCTTGAGTGATGCATTACTAAAACCTGTTATGCCTGCACAACATTCTTCCAATTTTCTAATGCTCTCATAAATATACCCCATCAGTACTGTAGTGGAACATTCACAAATCATTATAATGCCACAGGCAGGTGAAAAATAGATATATTTAAAATATATGTCAAGGACATTGCAATGTCTCTGCATCGTTAGATTGCCAAGTTCTGCGTTACATCATGCATTTTCCATTTTAGCATCTATTTCCTGACCAAATTTGATGCATTAAATTGAAACTGTTTGCACTGCTGCAGTCTGACCTCTTTTTTTCTACACTTGGTATGTTTTGTAGATCTGGGCCAACTATGAGGAGAAACCAGTGGAGGAGGTTGTGCACCTTTCAGAGGAGAAGGAACGCGTGGCCAACTACAGAGCTGTATATGTCACTGAAATCTCCGACAACCTACACTTCTACACCCAGGATGTAGAGACAGGTACCCTGTTATTATGTGTGTGAATGGAAGGAAGCAAGAAGGAAATCTCACATGTATTGAGTTTTCCTATTACGTGATTTTGGAAATCGGCCAGACGTGGCAACTCTAGAGTAACAAACTCTGGTAAATACAGAATTTAGCTGAGAATTTGTGGGTATATCAAATGTGACTTGGATAATAATGGTTGAAATTGGCTGTGTAAACATCGTGTTCTTCTTCATACTGCAGTGGTTACTTCATCATCCTGTTTAGCCCTGCACTAAATACACCAACAATTCCTCCACGGAGATGTGGGAGCAAGGGTTTTCTCACTTTCTATTCCCCTTTAACACCAGACTGACTTCATGAATGACAATTATCTCCATCACTCAGACATTCAGCACATCATTGCTGCAGCATCCCTCTCACCAGGAGAGAGAAAACAAAGAACGTCCCACTTGTTCTTACTACTGAATGCCTGGGGTAATGAAGAAATACGGCTGCAAACAGCAGCGATCGGCTTTCTGAGCAGATTGCAAGCATTTAAACTGTTAGTATTTGTTCACATCAGTGAGCAGTTGCAAACATCCCGTATGCAGAAATCGCTTAATTTGCTTGCGGGGGATTTGAATTCTGCACCTTCACATCCCCACACAGTGTACCGACTGATCTACTGACTGGGTTTTTCTATAAGCAGAGGCAATTATGACATATTTAGGCTTTTTCTGCTTTGAATTGAAAAGGTTCAGCAATCCAAACGTTGGAAAAGAAAATCCAGAAGATTGATCAAATAAGTAAAGCCATATTTAAATGATTAGGAAATACGCATGTTGCTTGTTTTGTGCTTTTCTAGAAAGATAGTGATGGTAACGATCATGATGTCTGAATAACCCACAGGTTTAATTGATTTGTGGATGACAAGCCTAATGAGGAGTCCTGAATGTGTGTTAAATTAGTCTGAAAGCTCAACCTGCTGATTTATTGAAAATGACCATGAAATAAAACCGCTCTAACTTTGTGATATTTTACTTTATCAGAGTTGGCTGTTGTAGAGAAAGTGTTCATGTTGTAATACAACTTGATTGAGGTTAAGAGCTACAGCTCCAGCGTTTTAAAGATATTCATATTCACCCTTTTTAGTTGAACCTTTTTTATGCTATATGGCATCTTCAGTTATTTTTACCCAGTAACATACAGCCTGATATTTACACATCTTGACAAAGCTTCCCTATACTGTGACTCCAAAAGTGTTTCAATAGACCTTCTGGTTAAAGAGATGGGAATCCAATTTCCAAGCAAACAGAGAGAGGGGGAAAAACGATGCAGGGCAGGTTTGTGTTTTATGTTTCTAGTCTAGTTTTATGGTTTTTGCATCACTACCACTTCGGACATATTCAGACCAGGACAGTCCAGGGAAGTCTTTTTAATTTGTTGGGGAATTTAAAAAAAATGTCACTTCCTTTGGTTTGGTTTGCTTTCATGGAGCACTTTACTGAAGGGACTAAAACGCTTTGACAGAATTACGCAGTTATAACACCTGTTCACTAGGGGCAGTTTTCTCCTAAACGACCACTTAATACGAAGACAAAGAAAATCCAGCTCATACCAGGACTGAAAACGGCTCGTTTACCGCAAGTAAACTATGGAGCAACAAAAAATGTAAGCAGTCTTGGAGTTTCTCTTTTCGCTTTGGTGTTCAAGCCTAATAAAATTTTACAAGAAGCTGTCCAGTATGAGCAGCAGCAGAGGCAGCCACTTATCCAACATGCTCGCCTGTTCTACATCACTTCCTCTGTTTGGTTCACCGTATGGTCCATTAGACCAGGGACCCCTGGTTTTCAAACGGACCACGAATGTGCGTTCACACTGCTTTACAATGCACCAGGGTTCGTTTAAATTGAACCAAACAGTGCCAGTGTGAAAATAAGTGAGATTTATTGGTGTTACACACTTATTATATTAAATTGCATACACACATGTGCTTATTACATCAATTTCATGAGATTCTGATCCAAAGTCTTTTAGCCAGATCGAGTTTATGGTTTGTCAGTTTGATAAAGTTTGAAGTTTCGTATTTCAAGGTCGATGTAATAAGAGAGCATAGTGATGTTTGTTAGTATGACCTCATTAGGGTATTTAGATGGTTCACATGTAGAATAAAGGAAACATACAAACAAAAAGACCTGTCCTTCACCCTTTAAAGCTGTTTTAAAACAGTTTTTTTCCAACTTGACATTGAAAAAGAAGCAAATACAATAAACTGAATTCAGAGGTCTTCCTCTCTGCTGCCCCTCATCTGTACACTATTAGAAGCCAAAAGACTGACTTTAGCCATCTTTAAATGTACCTCACTCACACAATTACTTTTTATTTAATTAGATTTTCTGCCATGTTGACTCACGGCATCACTCAAACCATAATAATTCATTCATGTATGAATGTGATAACGATTTAGCTCTCAGTTGTTTGTTTTAATGTCCCTAACCCCTAACCCTTTTTTATGAGTTAACTTGAGATGTTCAGGTCATCTGAAGTTTTCTCGTCATGAGCTGTTGAATCCAAACCTTTTCAATGCCTCTGGCTGCTTCTGGCTCAGTCAGTCATGAGTGATGTTCAAATTGAGACGAGGCTTTTATCGTTGGTGAGAATTATGTGTCACAGTGAAGAGGCTGAAATCCAACCTGAAGTCGGGGTTAATGCCTTCAGCAGCACTTACTGCCAGCAGGGAAAAGGGAAAAGTGAAACATGTTAGCGGTAGGAGTTTAGGGTCTACTGGGAAACATGACATACTTGAGCTACGAATAAAGCATCAAATCAAAATGTTTTTTATTGATTTTTAGCAAATGTCACATAAGTTCCTTATACTGTATATATATAAGTGAGCTGAGAAAGCGGTGAGATGCAAAGCATTTACAACATGTTTGTTTTTTTTCTCTTGCAACCAAAGTGTTGCACGTACAGAAAATGTACACAAACTGCATTTTCCTTTTATTGCTGCTCTGGGTATTTTGACAAGAGGCTGTGAGTTAGTCGGTCTTCTCTTATATAAAGCCTTGCTTTTTAGATGATCCAGCAATGCTAGGTCTTTTTATTTATTTATTTCCCCCTTTAATTGGACCTTGTCCTTCCACCAAGAGACTTATGTGCTAGTTTAAAAAAAAAAAAAATAGTAATAAATAATAAATAAATAAAAATCAAAAGTGTTCCACTCAGCAGGGAAGCAGAACCTGACCGGTCTTCACCCCTCCACCTTCTTCTCCATCGTGTTGTCTGCCCCTCCCCTCTTTCCTCAATCTCTTTAATTTCTGCTGGCGTTCCCTCAAAGCTACATTAAGTCATACCAAGGGAACATCAAAGTGTTAGTGCCTGTAAAATTTCCAGGATAAGCTCGGGAGCGAACGCTGAATTTCAGAAGTGCTTCTGTGATTGCAACTGATGACAACATGCCGACTTTCTAAAACGTGCAGAAGTGTGCACTACCGACATTTCTGCCTCTAATTTTCCACAACTTTTGGAACATTTGGCCTCATATGTGTTTATGACTGTCCTCATCCATGTGTGAAGTACTTTGGTCATACCGATTAGCCTCTAACTGCTCCTGCTTGCTGTGGAAAGTCTTGTGAGGCATTCATTCAAAGCAAAGGCCAAAGCTCAGATACTGGCCATGTTTACTTGAGTTTTATTTCCCTTTAAAATGCCCTCGTAAACACCTAATTCCATTTGAAAATGGCCGTTCCAAATTAAACTTAAATACAAAGTAAGTTGATGGTTTATTCGGATTTTAAATCCGAATTGAATAATTCCTTGATAGCGTATACGTCCATTCCGCTTTAAATTAATCCTGCTCATTCTGCTCGTTCCCTTGTCCTTTCGCAATGACGGTTGGTACGCTCTCTCCCTTCTCTATTTTAAGGGGCATTTATTCATGTTAAGTGACAAGGCCTTTTGTCAAAGGTGGGTACATTAAAAAAGTTAGCACTACACCGATCGTAGCGTTTAACCTCTGCAGCAGAGCTCCTCAATTCTGCCCCACGAGTTCTGCAATCCAGCAGGTTTTCAACGTGTTCTGCTTCAACTGAATTGGACCGAATTAAGTAGCCCTGCGCCAGAGTATACACTAAGGGAACAGAGATGAGCTGGAAGTTTACACAGTGATGATTTATAAATAAAAATGTGTTTTTGCTTTTTGTTTACAAGTTGCCAGTGAAATCCGACTGACCAAATCGTACAGGATTGATACAATGATGAGGAAGAAACTTTTGTTTCTAGATGTACATGATGCACTGAGCGAATGCCACGTAAAACAGAGAAGACCCTTTTTGTTTGCTCACCGATGTTGTACTTTTTCTCCTCGTTATACAGCTTCACCAACTGGGGTTTGAGCCAGAATTCAGTCGCCATATCTTTGTCTAGTGGTGCAAACTCTTAACAAAATGTAAATGTACAGCCACACAAAGCCTAACTGGATTTCCCACAGTGTGATGTTTAGTCCTGAAACAATACTAACTTCATGAAAGAATATAAAACAATATTGCCACAGCTTTGCTTTGAACATGATGATTGGTTTGAGGCAATTAATATAACGCAAATTACTCAGATTTTATAGAGAATGTAAAACAAATCATAAAAGCTAGCTGTATTTATAGAAAGAAACGATTCAAACACAGCTTGGACTGTCAGAGTCATTTGTCTGTCTGCACTTAAGCCTCCATTTGTCTCAATTGTTGCCTCCGTGAAATGAGATAAATTTTATTGATTCGACACAGGAAAATTAAAGTGCCACAGAGGCATAAAGAAGGGAACTAAAATCAGTGAAATATACCAGGAAGCAGACCAATAGTAAGAACTTTGAGCATTTCGTGGTGGTAGAACAAATGAATGTTTTTTAGTGAACGAGAAAAGAAAAAGCAATAAAAAATATTGTCGTCCAGTAAGATTTGATCATGAGAGATAACTTATACGATTGTGAGAGACTGTAAACAATAAAAAAGCACAAATAAACGTAATGCAAATATCCTTGAAATTGATTGAAGAATAAAGAGCTTGAGGCAGTTTGCGGCAGAAAGATGTTCGGACCAGACGTGGGTTGTTGTAAGAGGTGGTGCAGTTACCAGAGTAGAAACGGGGAGATTAAATGGGGGGGAAGGGACACAGTCATTGATATTTAGAAATAGTTTCCAAACCATTAACCCTGTGGGAGTTGCGGCTGTCTAATAGACTGGTATGTATTTATTTATTTATTTTTGTTTATGTGTTGTGGTCACTGAAAAGCGTTTACAGCTTTTGTTGCATTTTAAAAACCATACGTAGGGCCTTGAAATAATCTCTTTGCTGTCATCTTTTGAAGCAATCCTTAAACACGGTGGGAAATGCAGTTTCTAATATCATCTTTTCTCTGGGGGTCCTCTATCTGCTCTACATTTTACCCCTTTTACTATTTTAATTATTCACATTTAATTACTGGCAAGTGTTTTTTTCTTTTTTCTTCTTCATATATGAATATCTTTACACAAGCTCGATAAGTGATTAATTCTACGTTAGGAACAGTTTTTCTAAGTCACTGAGAAGCTTGAGGGATTTTGGTCTTTAATCCTCAGTTTATTTTAGGGTCTTTATCTGAAGCTGTATTCGTTGCCTCACTTTCTCCCCCCGACCCACATTATCTCGCTTTAGTACTGCTGTCTCTCTTTTATCCCCCTATTTTCCTTGTGTGTGTTGTTCCCTCTCCGGAGGCTATATGTAATTACTGTCAGAGGGGGACCTGCACAGATCTGTGCGACCTTGGACACTAAAAGACATCGGCCACTCCAGGCGCGAGGAAGGAAGTGACTGAGCTGTGCAAAGTTGTTGGTTTACCACTAAGCTGGAGAGTCAGCATAATTAAAAGGTAGCTAAATATAGCGGAGTTTTTCTGGAAGGAATCTAATGACGACAACTTGATTGAGATCACAAATGCTGTATAAGCAGCTGAATTATAGCCCCACTATGAAACTTTAGATTCTCTGAGGTGCCGCCTGATGACTGCTAAGCTGGCATCCGTCTTGCATCATGTCTCTGTTCTGAGATCTTGCCAGCCATGGATGGATGGACGGATGGATGGATGAATGGACAGATAGATGCAACAGCAAGCATTAGTGCAAAAGACTCAGATAAAAAAAATAAAGCAAACATACATATCTATAAACCAGATAAAATATACTAATCTATGTACAACATATACAAATCAACAGAGCAAGTGAGAATAAATAAGAATAGGCTTTAAAAGTATATGAATTTAAATAAGATTTATAAAATCAAATGTCAGAAAAATGATGTGCAAACCACAACAAAATTTAAAAAGGAGAATAGAATGGGAAGTGGGTAGAAGCAGCAGGTAAAGCCTGGAGTCTAAGCAGCTCTTCCCAGTCCCAGTACAGAGTTCCTGTATCTGTCCTTACGGTAGTAGATCATCTCAGTCTGTTAGAGAAGGATCTCCGCTGTCTGACCAGCGTGTGGTGGAGAGGAGGGAGGAGCGATCTCCACCACAGTCTTAAAATTGTCCAGTTTGTACCCAATGACTGAGCCAGCCTTCTTTCTAAGTTTGTTCAGTCTGTTGGTGTTGCTGCTCCGATGCTGCTTCTCCAGCACACAGCAGCAAAGAAAAGCAGACTGGAGACGACAGACTGGTAAAAGATCTCCAACGTGTTGCTGCAGACATTGAAGGATCTAAACCGTCTCAAGAAGTAGAGCCTGCTCCTCCCCTTCTTGTACACAGCATCTGTGTTTGATTTCTAGTCCAGTCATTCCCAGGTACTTATAGATCTCAACAATCTCCACCTCCTACTCCATGATCTTCAGTGAAAGTAGAGGAGTCCTCTTCCTCTGGACGTCTATCAACATCTCTGTAGGCTTGTTGACATTCAGATGCAGGTGTATCCTCAGAGATCTCAGGTCTCCCCGTTATGACCGCTGGCACAGCTGGCTGGCCCAGTCAGTCCAATGTTGAGTTTAGTCTTCTCTTTTTCTTTTTTCCCTTCGCTATTTCTTTTCCTTGCTTTCACTAATGTTTGAAAATGTCCTCTTGGGTTTATTTGCTAAATCAGCCATTGTGTGCTTTCACAAAGGCCAGTGTGTTGATAACCAGTTATTAACGAGTGATGCAGTGCTGTGAAGCGAAACGCTGCTGTAAGGTGATGGGGTGGAACGACGTCTACTCCAAGTATGTACATAATAAATGTCACCGTGTCACCAAAACAAGTCAGAAGCGCTGAGCGTTACAGTGGGAAAGTTATCTAGTGCTGCTTTAAGAAATGCAAGTGTCCAGATTAACTATCTTCATGGAACGAGTGAATTGGCTTCTGGTTAGGATTCCTTCTGGTTGCCGCTTAAAGGAGTTGGTCATGTTTGGACCTGGGAGGCCTCAAGGCAGACCAGGGCTCACTTGAGAGGTCACATTTCTTGGTGGCTCATGTTCCTCAGGAGAGCTGACCCGGCAGCCAGTTCAAGGATAGTCATCAGGAAATGGATGGATGAGGGGATGGTTGCACTAAATGACAGAAAATGCTGTCAACATTCACCATTGGACATGCACGTTCTCCTCATCATATCCATTCATTCAAAAATGAAAGGTGGTGATGGCCAGATGCCGAGCTAAGACTTTCAGCATGATGCATTAAAAAAAAAAAAACTATAGTTGACGTCACTCTAGCTGGGTCCGTATTTTCATTTATGCTGTACAACAGTCTGACATTTTATTACCTCTCTGCAGTACGTATCCTAGCCAACAGATTGAGTTGCTGGGCAACAGTCCTACAGGAATGTATCCAACAAGCTAGCACCCTTTTTCTGCTCAGGACCTCATTCAGTTGTGCCCTCTATGGTCCTGCATCGGTAGGCCGGGCCCCGACCAACAATCACACATTTTCTCTTCACCCCAACTTTCATCAGCTGCACAGTTGGCGGTACATCCTGTCTAGTGCTTGTTTCCTGGCACATGAACAGACTCATAATGAGTCCCCCCCACCCAACCAGGTGCCACTCCGTCCACATTATTCACACTTCTACCTTTTACACACAGCAGCTGTTCATCAGCTAATGATGCTGGACCCAGCTACTGATGGAAGCCACACTCTCCTATTGTTTAAAATAAAACTTTATTAGTTTGACATGTTCTGGTTTTTTTGGTGCTACCAGAACATTTCCACATGACTAGTTCATTTGTTCCTCCTTATTTAAGGTGTTGGTTTCATTAAAAGTCTACAAATTACAACGGAAACTTGTGTTGATGATGAGAAGCTCCCCACTAATTGGATGTCATGTCAAGACAGCAAAGTGATGATTTCATTATGGAGTAAAACTTAATAAAAAGAAAAGCACAAGCAGAAATAGTTGTCTTAGTCCTTAATTCTTAATTCAAACGTCAGTGATTCAGGTTGGAGATGCTTAACTCCTACAGAGCTGATATGAGTCTGATTTATTTTCCCCAGAAGACTTTGAGGAGGACATTTTAGTTAATCATAAGATTTGTCAGTTGAACAATGCAATGAAGGAACTAATTGTGCAGTGGAAACATGAAGCCAGATTTGAGACTAAAGACAAAAGAAATGCAAGAAAGTCCTAAATGTGAAAACTGTAGTAATATTATGGTGAACAGTTTAATGGTCCCATCGAATTAAAGGAGAATGGCTTTAATTGCTGTACTGTCATCCTAGTGTTTATACTATTGTGTCGAAGCCAAAGCTGCTTATTTGCAAAACCCATATTAATTTTAATTTTACATCCAGTTTAATTGCAATTTATTACCATGAAAATAAGTCTGTCTCAGAACCTTGCCAGGCTGTGAGAATGACTAACTGAAGTCTTCACCTAGAGTGTGTGCAGTGTATCCTTATCCATTATCCTTTTATGTCTTATGTTTAATTTAGCCGCAGTGTGTACCAAGCCTTGTTGTGGTGCTATTTGATCAAATATACACAGGACAAAGTAGCCGAGCAGGTGAATGAAAGTTGCAGAAGACTTGTCAGCTGATGCTGCTGTTTTTCGCTTTCCCAGCTCCCTGCCTCTGCAGCAGATGCAATATTTAGAGGTCAGACCCTGCCTGGATGATCTCTCCCTTCTCAAGGCATTCATTATTAAATCAGGTACGCGAGTTAGCTTCTAAAAGGTCAGCTCACCTGTCGGTATGAGGTGGGATGCTTTTGATTTCAGGTGGAAAATAAGCATCCTCGTCCACATTCTTCACAACCACAGCGAGCACCATTTGCACTAATGTCAGCGTTTGGGTCCATTACCTCGAGCTGAACGGATGGATGACACATTTCACAGTGGTGAGCCCCCACCCTCTCCCCCAAGGTTAAAAAAAAAGGTTCTCTTCAAAATTGTCCAAATGTGCGCACATTTGAGCCCATTTGGAGAATTTGAGTCCATCCTGCGAGTATATTTAGGCTTCTGGAAATCAAATCAGGGCTTTAGCATCAGCTGCGAGTCTCGACAGGTGGCAGAAAGAGAAACGAGAAAGATGGATGCAGAAAGAGAGCCACAGATGCTTTCTCTGTTTACATTTTCACTGATGGCTTTTCCAATTACAGAAACGGTAATTTGCTGTAAAAGGCTTCAGACTGCTGGCAAGAGGAGAGTAGAGAAGGGTAATTGGTGGTGGGGGGGTTTCACATGAGATGCAATCCATATTCCTCTCTAGTGGGAGTGGAGCAGTATATGTCAAGCAGTGGGATCATTTGTTTTTTTTATGGTGGTCTCCTTCAACACATGGCAGATACTGACACTACTTAAAACATCACTAAGGGAAAGGGAGTAAATGACCTTTCTCTTGTCTCTGCTCCAATCTTGTCCCACCCCAAGAGGATGCAGGTCCTCTGACCAACCACGACGATCATCAGACTCATCGGCAGCGTGTCGGCTGGCAAGCAATTACAACCCAAACTGAGGGGATGTCATTGTAGTCTTTTGTCTTTCAAATACCACTCAATATCACCTGACTCAGGCATTCCTCCCCTATGGAGTGGTGATGGGAAGTCCGACTGACCCTGAGAGCTTCTGTTTTAACCTAATTCAGCAGTTATGAAGGGTTTATATGTTAAGTAAATTCTTTATTTAGTGTTTTTACAAAACTTATCTTTATGCTTTTTTTTGTTGTTGTTTAAAAACAGTTATTTAGTATTTAACCTTTAAATGAACTGAACATCAAGCCACAACAACTTATGGCCAAACTTTTAATGAAAACCACTTTTTAAAAAAAAAAAAATCAATTAGATATATCCAATTAATTTCTTCACTTTTTCCCAAATCCAGTTCCCCATCTGTCTGTCACTGTGCACCTGGCCTGTACTACTGCACTGTTTTGAGATTCTGCCCCCCTTCCTTCTTCACATAATGGTATGGTTCTAGTCTTTCCTTAGTTGTGATTGGATGCTTGATGTGCCCATGAAGTCCCGCCTGTTAAGATTTAGCTTCCCAATGGGAGTCTGTCTGTTTGCTAAAAGCGAATCTCTTAGAGCTGGTTTGTTTACATACGGCACATCTCTACCCCAGAGGATGAAGCTTTTCCAGATTTAATGCATATTTAACACCCATATCTAACAGGTGAGCTAAAGCACAGAGCACACAGTAGGACACACAACTAAGGCTGTAGCATTTGTGAAAATATCAAAACTTCTGGTGCAAAACATTTACATTTATAGTTTGGTTACTTCTCAGTCCTCCAGGCCTTGCTTTTCATTTTCTTTGTTAATTATAGTCAATTATTGCTCGGTTTTATGTTTCCAGTTCCTCTTCCTGCCTGTCTTCTTGGCAGGTGTCCTTTTCACAGATGCTCTCCAACTTCTCTCTTAATTCTTATAAAGCTGTACATTACACTGCTTTCATAAGCAACCACTGCTCTCTTGGCCCGTGCCTCTGTCGCTCTGTGATTATTTATCCTTCTGTGGTTTAATGGCTTTCGTAAACAGCTTAATAGAATTCACTAGAGCCTGGGGATGTCTACTAAAAGGGCACTTGATCCACTGCTTTCATTGGTGTTTTTATTCTTTTTGTCTCCTCCAACCCTTGTCTGCTCACACACCGCGTGTCTAAATAATCAAATATAATCATAACCAACCTGTAAAACTTGTGTGAAACCCCTCCCTTCCTTCTCTCTCCACCTTCACCATTGTTTCCTTGTTTTAATGCCTAATCGCTCTCTTGCTATGCGCTGGGCATTCAGAATGTAATTATATACGATTTACAAACAGCTGCAGCCATTATGATGTATAAACAAATTAGAGAATGAGGGAGGGGATAGAAAAAAGACTGGAATAAAGAGATGAAGACAAAAAGAATTTGGCCAGCATCAGACACAGTCAGTGGCTTGGCTGCTTTTTGAATCGCCGCTTTTGGCTCTTCTCTCTACACAAAATGAGCATGTACGCTTGACACGGTTTACCCCCTTCTGCAAGCAGATATTTGGTTGACTTTATGCCAGCAATAAATAGGAATCTGCTTCTGTAATGCAGTGTGCCATAGCTGCACTTCTTTCTAAAGTGGAATTTCCCTGGGACTCTGCACTTCCGAAGGGGTTTACTCGATTCACCAGATGGCCGATTGTTTCTCTGCTCACCTGCGGCATGTAAGGCTTTGTTCCACCCTGGTTTCAGTCAGATTAGTTGTCATTGTGGTCATTTATGTGAGGTTCCTTTCACACCTTATTTTCCTAGATTTTTATTTGTGTTGTGGTTAATGCATTTTGAAATAGTTTTTTTTTTTCCTGGATGAGCTTTGGCTTGAACTTGGTTTTGCATTGATGGAATGAGACCATCCATGATCCAAAAGCTAATTAGCTCCTTTAATCCCAGCATAACACTGTGCATACTATCAAACACAGGCAGCAGGCAGCAGATGCTGAAAAGAAAAGGTGCAGGGAGATATAATGTAATATGCAAAATCAGACGAATGATTTAACTCTTCACACTGACAGAGTTTAACAAATTGACCATCTACTAAAAGTATCAAGAATTAAGCGTTATCAAAAGGAGGCATCTGTTTGTTGCATCTTAAGTTTTCCCCGTGAAGTCTTTCAGATCTGCCTATACAGCCTTAGATTCTACCAAACCAGTTTTCTTAAATTATGTTGCCTAACGTATTCACTCAAATTGTCCTCACAGCTCTGGTTTTATTTTTGAACTCGTTGTGCTTCTCCTGGATTCCCTCTAGTCTCCTTGCTGCATGTGTCAGAGCTGCAGCGCCACACAAAACGCCTGCATGCTCATCCATTAATGCGACTGGTTGCTGTTCAGACTTCTCATTGTAAAAAACGTCATGTGAAATGTTGCTGGATCCGTTTTTCTGGAAAAGCACCGGGCTACTGATTCAGCCATGAAGATGACACATTTAGTTGGTGCCGTATTAATAGATAAGGATGGATGGTTTGAAAGTGCTGAAGGTGTGAATGTGTGAATGTATGCTGCATTCATAAGCAATCTGTGTAGCAGTGGGTGTCCAATAAGGTGTTTGGACACCTCTAACCTGACTGCCCCAAATCAAACTGAGCTCCCAGCTTTCTCTCCCCACTTTCCTTCCCACTAAATCCCTCCGTATTCTCCCTTGTTCTTCCATGCAAATGAAGGTTTCCTCTCTGCTACTGGCTGGCAGCTGCCTGTCTGTCTCAGCACAGATAACTGTGGGAAAACAGCATCTTTATACATATTTCCTTGTTCTCCACCAGCATAAATAATATAAGGTGTTAATGACAACTAGCAGAACAGATATAGAAGAGAGCGCGGTGCCTGCCTGCAAGCTGTTTGTTTGGTAGTAACATGCATCATCAGCAGAACTTCACACACATGCACTGACTGCATTTATTTGCAAGACAGCATGTTGATGGGTGAAGGCATGCTGCTGCATCAAGCTTCACAATGAAGCCAGAGTTTACGATTCAAGCTTCCTTCTGTGTCAGTCCTTGGGTAAAGGGGGTTCATTATGCACTAATCTGGCCATCTTTCTGACAAACCCCCTCCAGGTGGTAGATAAAAAAAAAAAAAAAAAAACAGGCTGTAAAAAGATCACCTTGGAAATTCATGTGGCCCACTTCACTTAACTGTCTGCTGTGATTGCTTCCACACTCTTTATACAGCTCCACATACAAACACGCAGCCACTTGGGAACACTAATAGACTTGCATGCATAAACATACTCCAAAATGCACAAACATGCTGTCGTCTCTGCACAAACTCCTGAAAGCACCTCACTTTGAGATGCACATACTCGGTGGCGCTCACAATCAGCTCCCCCAATTGCAACTGATGGGTACAAATCAGGCTGCCACTTACCGCAGTCATTGGTTCCACACGAAGCTGTGACTCGCTTTCTGATTTCTGCAACTCCCACCATATCGACAGCTACATTCTCGCCTTGAATCCAGCATAATAGGTCTGCCGCGCATGATATAATGGCTTGATAGGCCATAAAGGCCCACTGGGAGCTGGCTTAACTCAAAGCTCCATTTCACCACCAGGGTCAAACCTTCATAAGCTGCACAGTACTAATGGGCTTAATAGCAACAAAAGCCACAGATTATTTTGGGGGTCTGTAAGTAGCACAGGGTTAACATGACTTTTGACCTAGTTCTGGTTGCAGTATACCTTTAGTGCTGATGTGTTTTTGAGGATAAAAATGTCTTTTTCCTACTTGTGATAAAATCTGAAGGCTGTTAATAAGAAACAAAATGACTTCAGTCTTAGTTTAGCATAAAATGCATGTTGAGTTTCCACACAAAGCACAGCTGTGTGGAAATGCATTTTATTTATATTCATACATTTATGTTTGAGATCAGTAGGAAGTTTATTTCCTGCTTACAGTTACATTATCAGGTTAGCATACAAATTAAAGAGTTTGCTCTTTTCTGCAGATTAATATAAGTAAAAAATCATATTGAAGTTTAAATCTTTTTAGTTTAAACCGTCTATAACTTTTCTATAGAGTGAAACCTCATATGTTGACTAGACCGAGTGGTAGTAGAGAGGAAATAGCAAACACCTGTATTAAAGAGGCAAATTATTCTTTCTGATATTAATGGTCAACAGTTCTAATTCTACACTAGAACGGTGAGCTTAATGCTGATTCTCATCATCGTATATTTTTCCATCAGGAGGCCAGTTGGAGAGCCTGATGGAAACCATGAGAGCAGAGATCGCCGCCCAGCCGCCTGTGGAAGGATCCTATTCTGCACGCCGAGGGGACTACTGCATAGCCAAGTTTGCAGATGGTGAATGGTCAGTGTGCATTTCAATCTTCTAAGTAGCTCAATGGCTTAAAACATGAGGAAGAACAGGTTCTTCTGATCACCAGATGTGGACTTTTAGTTGATTTAAAGTTGGGTGGCAGGGCCTCTAGGTTCACAACGCAGGAAAAAATGACCCAAATCCACCTATCCTGCTAAGGGAGTTCATTCTTTGGGGACTGCATATGCTTATTTTTTACTAAAAGTTTTGGTGCATGATAAGTGTACAAAGAACCAGAAGTTTCCCTATTAAACTTTTCATTTTAGCATGACTGCTGATGTTAATTACATCACCTGTGGAGGCTTTAAATTCTGGACTTATTTGCTGCATGTTCCTCTCATTCTAAGGCTGTGATGCTTTCACTGCAGACAACTCCAGGAATATAATTAGCTCTCTTCCACTGCTTAGACATTAAGAATTAGCAGTTGCTTTGCAGTGACACACACACCTAGCCTCCTCACTGGATGTTTCAAGTTTACAGATGGTCGTGGGGACACATAGAAGTCACAGTGATCGAAGGAGAAAGAGAGAGAATCTGTCAAGTTGGGGACTGTGAAAAAGGTCATGAAACTGATTAAAACTCAAATGTTCACCTAACAGATTTTTTTCCTCTCATTCTCTGCTTCCCTCCATCAAACCATCTTGAGTTTGGGGTCCAGATGAGATAATTTTCTGCTCATGTCACCAGTAAGAGTCAGTGGGAATTTTAAAGTTGGTCAGACTAACTGTTATTCAGCTCCAGTTTGCAAATGTCTCTGTTTGTTTGTCTTTTTATTAGCTCTGTATTATTCAGCAGGCTTATCAGGTACATGTTTGCATTGCTTCGTATTCTGTGATCTTTTTAAAATGTTGACTTGTTTTAATTAAGAAGTTACCGTATTTTCAGGACTATAAGTTTCACTTCTTTTAATAGTTTGACTGCAGTATTTGCTGCTCCTGTACCACCGAAAAAATGTACTAAAACATTAACTTAAAGACAACTGAGAAAGGCAAACAAAATGCCCCCAAAAGAAAACATAGTAAAATATGGAGCTGAAACCAGTTATCCAGCAGCATTTGTCGGATTTGTTCAGAAACGACAGTGAGGATGAAGAATAGATGTGGATTGAGATCGGGAGCTCGGTGAACTTACCGGTAACTTGCTTGTTGGAATCGCTGGCTTAACTTATTCCTCCAACCGGGCATGTTCTTTATGCCATTATGAAGCTGAATGTGTTCAGGTTAAATTAGACGGTATGAATGGATCCATAGGAACATAAAGTCCTTATTTCTGCACATTTACAGACCATAATAAGAGTGTGAAATGGTAATGTGGAAAAGTGACACTGCTCTGCAGATAATGTAATTTGGAAAAATGAACACTGAGGTCTCAACTTTCAGTCCGGTTGGCTAAACGACAAAACGGTGACAGTGGAGTAAAGCTTCTGCTCGGTGGCAGGGTGGTGNGTGGCGGCAAAACGGTGACAGTGGATTAAAGCTTCTGCTCGGTGGCAGGGTGGTGTCGCTGTCTTTATATGCCAAATGTAATGTGTACACTTTCATACTTTCTCAGTACCTCAATCAGCTGTTCATCATGTGTCATAAGGAGACTAGTTCTCCCTCACAGCTTAAAAAAGTCCTGGAAGAAACCCGGTGTTACGTTAACATACCGGACACATTCAGCCTGTTCTGTGTGCTACTGCACTTGTGTGTCCAGATGAAATGTTTGTTCTCGGTCTTGGATTTTGTTAAATTTCTAAATACATGCGACTTATACTCAAGTGCAACTTATTTTTTCTTTTCTTTCCCCCTCGTCGTGACGCTTTTTATGACTAATGCGACTTATCCTCAGGCGCGACTTCTAGTCCAGAAAATACTCTAATTAAAATTTCACTGCCTTTCAAAGCCTCTCAGAAAAACAGGAAAGCCAGCGTGAATAGATGAGAATAAAAGCTCTGTTCAGCAGTCACTCACTCCATCTCACTCTTTTTCTCATTGTTGCTGTTTAGGCTCGTTTGTGCCTTCTTGTTCATCACTTACTCGGTTTTAGCTTTGTTCCGTTGTCTCTCTTCATCCATGTAGGCCTAATTATTTGGCTTTTTCATGCATTCCTTGGTTTGCAGCCAATTTGTCTCCCATGCTCATTTATTCGTTATGGTGATGGTCAGATGGAGAGATGCATTGAATCAAGTATGAGGAAAACAAGCTTTATATAACTTCTTTATAAATACCTTTCCTTTAATACGTCACTGAATTGTAGGTCCTTGAAGTTGTTTTTTTATTAAAATAAATCAGAGATTCTAAAGAGGAATTGCAGTTTTTCTGATTAGCACTAATGCACTAACGTTATTTGCTACAAGGCAAAAACGGGTTTGAATTTCTCTTTTATTGCAAGGAGGCCTCTATGCAATTTTCACAGCTCTCCAATGTTCTGATAGATCCCCTCTGTTCCCCCCTACCCGCCTAAACACCCCCGACCTGCTCATCCTCTCCTGCTCCTCTCCCCCGATCACAACAGACAGATCCTCCAACACCTTCTCCCCAGGGAAATAAGCACAGAATCATTTACTCATCTCCTTTTCCTCTTGTGCCCACTGTCTTCATTTCTGTTTCCCTCTGCTCTGCTCCCATCCCCCTCCTCTTCTTTCTCTCTTTCTTCTTCTTCCAATTATTCTGTTGTCGCTGCAGGTACAGAGCCAGAGTGGAGAAAGTGGAGTCGCCGGCAAAGGTTCACGTCTTCTACATCGACTACGGCAACGTGAGTAAAGTTTGAGGCCGCGAGTCTGAAGTGTCATCATTAAAACATGGTGCTCAGAGCGCGTGAGGGGTGGGGAGGGGGGAGATGTAGTGTCTGAAAGTGCATTTCCTCTCCGTTTCAGTCAAAAGTTTTCATTTGAAAGAAGCCTTTTCTGTATCTTCCGAGCTCCAATGCTCCGCCGGGTTGTTTGTTTTCCATCTCATTGTGTATTACTGAAGCAAAGCAGAGTGTAGCAGAGTGGATTTATTTTCACCGCTATGACAAAAACCGAACCAACCCCCCTCCTCTCTTTTGCTGAATCACTTCTTTTTTTTTTTACTATTATTACGCTGTGATGACGAAGAGACTGCATAGTTGTAACTGCGTAGTTGCTCCTCTGCCCACGTGCGTGCACATGGTTGCATCACTAAGTGGCTCAACCCTCACCCTGCGGGAGCTTTCCCATGATGCATCGGAGCAGCACAGTGTGTGACTGACCTCAGAGCGCAGGGGACAGATCGGGGTTCGGCTGGCAGATGCGATGCATCCTGGCATCTTGCTGAAAGTGTGATTCTCCGAGGCAGACCTGGTGCACACAGAAAAAGACAAGATGATATCCGCGCCGCCTCGTTCGTAGTAGTTTTGCGTCATTTCAGGCTGAGTCAGTCTGGCCTTAATTTCATACCCCGTTTTGTCACGAGCTGTTAGAAGACAATATTGCCATGTCTCTCAGGTACAGGCCAGGACCTGAATTATTATGGGATCATTAGCAAACACAGCAGAGCACTTTTGTCATTTAATTTTTAAAAGCCTTCATTCAAAGTGCCATCAAAGTCTAATATGTGGAGATAAATCTTAACATTTTATCTATAATGAATGTTCAAGGTATTCTCCGTCTAGACTACACAGTTCAAGGAACACATTATCCTAAGATACGAGAGGTCATTAAATTAACTTCCAGCTTCTGATGGTGGAATTTGTCTGACTTGCTATGAGTGTGCCTGTAGTGATCGCTGATTGATCAGCCCTTCATCTGTCATAGTGATATGTTTCACTAGAGAAATTCACTAAACAATTTTCTGGGTAAGTTTACCAAACAACCCTAACCCCCCTGATTATATTTTTAATGTCTTTGTCATTTTGGAGAACTATCAGCTTGACATCTCTGGGTATATTTAAACTTAGCTTGTAGCTTAGGTTGAGAGGCAGCGGAGCTTTGATGAAACGTCCCCACTGCAGCTGTAGCAACAGCTGTTTAATTATTATAAGGTGACTCCAGAGCATGCAGCCATTCATCAGTAGAATGACTTTTTCTCCTCTCACACTTTCAGTCATTGATGGGGTGGCGTGCAGATGAACTTGATTCAGAATTCAGGAGAAAAGACAAGAAAATCTATTACAGGTTAAGATTTTACGCCGAGATTTGAAGTCATTCTCTTATGCGAGTGTTTTATCTGAGCCATGCATGCTGTGATCCCAAGAATTTAAAAAAGTAAACACCTGTCAGCAGCCTTGTTACGCGTTTCTATGTTTTTCTGCCTCGGTGTCGGCGACAGCCATGGCCAGAGGCTTTCTGCTTTCAGCTTGTCTATGATGTGACATTCTCATAAGCTGACATCTCGGGGATGCCTGAAAGTGGATTTCTTCACAGTTAGCTCAAACTTTTACTTGGACTGATGGGAATTTTATCCTCAAAGGCCATAAAATGTCTTTGGATTGTTAAACTAAACTTTTCAGCTTCGGCTTTTAGATTTGGTTAATAATAATCCAGAGTGAACTGTTCCGTGTTAACTTTGTCTTCCTCGTCCTCCTTCAGAGAGAAGTTTTGTCGACCACCCGTCTGGCTGCCATGCCTCCTGCCTTCAGCACAAGAAATCTGCCAGCGCAGGCCACCGAGTACACCTTCGCCTTCATCCATGTCCCGCAGGACGTAAGTGCACACGCAGAGCTGAGATATTCTCCCAAATCAGCTTCTGCAGCCATTTTCTGCCAGTTCTTCATAGCTGACTTTTCTGGCGACACATGAAAAGTGTTTCATGTATCACACAGACAAAACAGGGCCGAGTTATTTCCAGGCAGGTGTTGTGGAAATTATACTCCTACGTACAGATCATGTTCAAAGCAGAAAGGACAATGACAAAGTTTGAGAAAAATTACCAGCTGAGCTTTAATCATTCAGCAGCCTGACCTTTGGCACATCTTAGCACGGAATCATCCATGTGAACGTGGATGAACATGGATAAACAGAGTGGTTTCTTCTCCTCTGGAGGACCAGCCTCGTGTTTTACATCCTAGTGTGTTTACTCAACATCCACTGACCACTTGTGTGTTTGTTTTTGGCTCTGCTCGCTTGTGTTTGAGAGACACCTGTGTCGGGTTCAGCTCGTCGACAGCGTCCAGAATCAGATCCTAATATCTATTTTCTAATATAATAGGATTTTTATGGAACGTCTTCTTTGCGAGAGCCTCCTGTACAGAAAGCAGCATAAGATGATACATGCAGTACAGAAGATCTGTGCACATGCAAGGAAGCAGCAGTTCTGATATGAAGATCATTGGGAGAAGCTCAGCATCTGCATCCAGACGAAACACAATTCAAACCCCAAGCAGTTATATGGGAAAAACATGAGAGCACGGTTCACTTTAGAGCTTCTGATTTCTCAGACAAGCAGGTGTCATGTGAAAGCAGAAACTCTGCTGATTACAAAGATGTCTGTCTCATCACTGTGGAACAAGAACTGAGTTAGCAGCCAAAGCAAACAAAAACATGAACAAAAACATGATAAATCATGTATTTTTTTTACTGTTGTGTGGTTAAAAAGTTTTATTCCAGCCAAAAAAAACTCAACATGTTCTCCTATGACTCTGATTTAGTTTGAAATCAATCATAAAGGTCCTGCTAGTTTCCATGGAGATGAATGGGGTTTTATAGTACCGCATTCACTCTTCCTATCATCTTGGACTTCACTTCTTCCTCGTAAGACATTATTTAACTATTTCCTAGGTAAATTGGGCTGCTGTCTTCTGGTTTTCAGAGATAACATTTACATTTTCTGATGTGTTCCAGGTGAATTTTACTGATGCAGTTTCACATCTTCACTCTGACTTCTGTACTAATCTCACATGTCTCAGCTTTCGTTTGAGACATGATTATTCAAACACCCCTTGAAACCATGGACATTATTTATTCCTGATAACAGTAGGTGGATGTTGATAAAGGTTTATGGGCAGTTTGGAGGGGGTACTGTTGACCAGCTGACTGGCTGCAGCTTGACTGGGAGGGTTTTAAAGTTTTAATGAACCAATGATGAATTGTTAAGAACTACATTTAGGAGATAAATTCAAATTTTAGATTTTATTACTCATTTTTTCTAAGAAAATATGTCGCTGTGCATGTCACCTGTCTCCTGAGTCGGTAAGGAAGTGGCCCATCTGTTGGTGCCACCCGGGGGGACACAGACATCACATCCAAGTTCCAGCGCCCCTACACACTAACACAGAAAGCTAAACCTTATGCTTGAAGCCGACATGCAGCGCACACCTCTGCTAGTCACTCTCCCTCTGTCACTCTGCATCTGTTCTTAGCGTTTTCCTTTCATGTGTTTGCCGTCTGCCACTCTGACAGCAGGTGCCCCGCGTGCACCGAACCTGCGGTGGATAGGTTCTTACCTTTGTCTCGCAGCCTGCCACCTGATCCCTTGCACAAGACGTCTGTCTTCACAAGCCATAATTGGCCTTGTAGTCAGTCTTAAAGGAAAAATTCTTTTCTTATCACTGAAAGTCTGCCAGTGGGAAGAAATCGCTCTGCTCCTTTCCTGCGCTTCTTCATCAAATATTCAGTGAAGTGACAATATCTTTAAAAAATGTCAGAATCATGGCAGACTCCTACTGTTCTGCTGTTCTGTAAACGTGAGCTCTCATCTGAGATGTGCACCAGCGACTTTTATTGAAGTAGGTACAATGTACGTTACAACCATCGCATCTCGCTGCAGCAGCTGCCTCCATGAGAAACACCCCTGCCATGTTAGCAACATTTAATTTGCTTTTATTGTGGCTGTCATCAGCACTCACACGCTGCACTCAGGACTCCACAATATATCTTTATTAGGCCTCTTCAACTAATTAAATAAAGTAATTTTTACCAGCAGTGCAGGATAAAAAAAGCTCAAAATAGCGTCTCCAAAAGCAGTCACCCCGACTCCGGCTGCTCATTAATTTACTAACTTGCTTTACTCGTAAACTGAATTAGCATCTAACATTTTCTCATTAAAGCCATGGCAACATTCACAGACAGAAATAGATTACTTTTTTATTTTAAATAAAGCTAAAGGTCGCCTAATATCTCTGGAAAAACACTTAAGACACTTCACAGCTTCCCTTTAGTCTAATCTGGATTTTATTAATCTAACAGTGATGAAAACACAATTACTTAAAATTGAGTATTCTATATTATTCCGCATAAGAGTTTAAAAACATTTAATAGATTGTAAAGAACTGAAAATGAATCAGACTTGCAGAAGTGAGTTACCAAAAAAGAAAAACTAAAACTAAATAAAATAAAAGTAACCGCAGTGTGTATGTTTTTAGTGGTACTATGTAGATTTATTTGTAGTGAGGAAGAAGTTGTTCCTGGGGTATGAGGTTTTGGTCCTGGTGAACTGCAGCCTCCTGCCAGAGGGGTGAAAAGTTAGCGGAGATCACTTTTTCATTTTTTCCCAGTTGCATATTAACATATTAACCTTTCTTTGGTATCCTCTTTACACTCTTAACCATTAAACTTGGAAGTCCGTGGATAGTTTCTGTCTGGATCTCATTGAGGAGACCAACATGTCCTCCCAAAGTTGCTGTTTGTAAGTCTAATCTTTATTTAAGGACATGTTCTTAGTGGCGTTGACGTCAGGCGATGATTGTGGCCACAATTTTTTTTTCCCTTTAAAATCAAATTAGCCAAAGATTTAATGGTATTTTTGCAGCATGGGACGGAGCGTTGTCTTTACCGTAGAAGGAACGCTTTGTCCTTTCATGCAGGGAATGTTCAGTTAGAACACCGATTCCTGCCCAAAGCATCCCTCTCCACCAGCTTGTTGTCTTTATGGTGTCCATCCATCAACCATCCAGAACTCCATCCATCTGGACCATCAGTGAGGAAAAGTGCTTGAAAATGAGTTCATGTATTTCTGATGCAACTACAAACCTTTCTCCTTGTGAGCACCGGTAAAGGTTGGCCCAAACACAGCTTTATGCACAACTTCAACCTCTGGAGTGTCCTGCATGCTGAGGTTCATCAACGGCTTCAAATCCTGCTCACCTGTCTTTTTACAAGCTGCTGACCGGGACTCTCCTTTATCTAAACAAAGCATTCACCAGTACCATGTTCTTAAGTTTTTGTGAAGTCTTTTCATTCCCCTCTGCGAGACATTGCTCTATTTCACTCTTTTTATTTGCAGAAAGATCCCTTTTTTAACCGGGCTTCTGACTTGCTTAATTATGTGGAGCAGCGTCCTTTAGCGGTTTACTTTTAGGATCACCTGGGAACAGACAGGAGAAAGAAACACAAGCTAAATGAAAACCATTAACTCGAATCCCACCTGCAGAATCATCAAAAATACAGCGTCCAGTTGATAAAAATACTTTTTTCTAATATGTTTAAAACGTTTACAGTACGTCAGTGAATTAAACGTATTAGTCAGAATTTCAGGTGCACTTTTAATTCAGAAACAAATTCATAAAAAAAAAAATGTTTGCCCACATCGGTGTGTGTGTGTCCTACACACACTGATAATAGTAGGGCATTGCAGGGCTTTCATTCATTTTGTGTTGTCTCTTAACAACTGTGATGACATCTTTCCTCTCTCTGTTTTCTTTCTTCCTCTCTCGCCCTGAGCTTCCCCACAGCGCCTGTGACGAGTTGACCGGAGGGGGAGTGGAGGACAAAAAAGGCCCTTAGTTTTGTGCTTCGAACAAGCTTCCCTTCCCACACTGACCCGCGCACACACACACATGCAACAGACACGCGCGCCCAAGGGCGGCTAGCTGGAAGGGGGTTGCCATGGAGACAAGACCAGGGCTAGAACGAAAGGAAGCAAAGAGATGGATGGTGTAGTGGGGAACAGAGGATAGCCGGGGACTTGCTTTTTGTTTTTAACTGTCTTCTTGCCTTTGAAGTTGCATTTGGCTTGCTTCTCTTGTTTTCACCTGCTGACTGCTGGAGGACACGAGGTCAGGATTGTATTGCAGCTGTTCCTCCGTCCTCTTTGCCATATGTTCAATCAAATGGTGGCCTTTCACAGAGGACAAAGTTGGGAATAAGAGAGGGTGAGGCAGTTATCTGAGGAATGAGAAAAGAAGACAGTTGCAAGATGAAGAGGTTGGTTAGGAGGTGGTCCTCTGGATAGTTCTCTTGAAGTGCCTGAACAGATAATTGTACTTCATGATTGACGGATAACTGCAGGATATGTTTGGCTGTGATCCTGTTGACCTGAAATCAGGTCTGGGGAAAAGACACACACACATACATCTTTCTGTTATTTTCTGTATGTTTGAGCCAGTGAAAACATACTAATTATCATTTTAATCTTTTTTTCCTGTCCACCCACTCTGCTCATCCTTTTTCATCTCTGCTTTACTTCCTTTCCTTCCTTCAGGAGGACGCCCGTGCGGATGTGGTGGACTGTGTGGTGCGTGACATCCAGAACAGCCAGTGCCTGTTGAACGTGGAGTATTCAGGTGCCACCTGCCCGCACGTCACAATACAGTATTCAGACACGAAGGAGGACGTCGGCCTTGGTTTGGTCAAAGAAGGCTTCTGCATGGTGGACGTCCGCAAGGAGAAGCACCTGCAGAAGATGGTAAGTAAGAGGACTGGATTCACAGGGATGTCTTAAGTTGTATTTGCAAACAGTAAAAAATAAGAGTGTGAAAGGATTAATGCTCAATCGCACTTTACTAAAGAGGCCTGAGTGTCAGCCTGCCGTTCAAATAGTAGGAGGTAGAAAATGTAATGTAGTTTGAATTATTTATGCCTCTCCTGAGCATTTGTTCCTTTGGGGTTAAGGTGTAAAATATTACTAGAAACAAGTCGTTCCATCGACTGCGACTGCTGGGACCATCGGCTAAATGACTGCTTTGTAACAGGTCAATTTAACATGTCAAAGCAAAGTATTTACAGCTTACAGGCTGAGATCGTTACCAGAAGTGTCTGATGACATGATGGAAACGATTGTTTCGCCTCTCTGAGGCTTGGTTGTATCATCTCTTTCACTATCTGTGTTATTTGCTGTGAGATTTGAAGCCAATCGGTTCATTTATTATAGTGATCAAACCTTCCTGCATGCCAGGGCTCGATGTGAAATGATACTTATTTTAACTGGTTAACTATAAAATATAGAGAAGACAAGCAGTTATGCATAAAATGTTACTAAGTGCACAGCACAGCTCTGCTGTTGAACTGTGTCTGCAGGAAAAGCTGGTTTGATGTTTGTTCTCCCGTTTGACTGGCAGTAGTCTTCAAAATTATCACTACAGAAGCAGCGATCTGCAAGGTGCAGCATACCAACAGGAGCATTTCCATCTTTTATTAGCACAACTAGCCAAAAGTACAGCATGTCCCCAAAAGTAGCCGCGTGAAAACTTTGGGATCACCATAACGTTGCCATAGCTGGGCGAACCTGGAGAGATAAAAACAAAGAAAATCACAGGAGTATATATGTACCACCAATAGCTTTCCAACAGCTCAGTAATTACCACATTTCCATTACAGAACCACTTGTTTTCAGCTCAGTTTATCTATGGATTGTTTTACATTTTTATATATATATATAAATAAAAGCTTGTACAGCACTTAATGCTTGTAAGGTTTAATAATGTGGTACACAAGACATAATACCTCTGCTCCATTGTCAGTCCACAGTCACACATAATTTACATTTAGACCTACAATTTGCCTCACATGGTGGCCATCTTGTCAAGCCATGAAAGCAGTGCTCATTTACTTTTCTCTCATTATGCTAAAGCGTCCTGCAGACTTAAAGCTGCTCTGTGCATGAAAGATAAAGAAAAATGGAAGATGCGTATTCCTGCTGCAATTACTGCTTCTGCACACCCTCCCAATATTAGTAACTGTTTCATTTAAAAAAGACAAGTGTCCACGGAGTGTAACTCACATAAAAATAATCCGCATGAACATTCATCTATATTAGAAGCTGGTGGGGAGAAAACAATTGTTTATAAAATAAAAATAAAATAATTTGTTTACTCTCAAATGGAACGTATTTACTTTCTCACTTCCTAACTTCAGTCTGTCAGTAAAGGACTGCATCGTTGTGAGAGTGCTTTGACCTCTGACCTCCACAGTGTAGCCAGTGGCCGTAATGCAGTCTCGGGATAATGGACCTTATGGACAAAGGACAGTGATTAAAACCTCCCGTTCGGCTAATAGGCTTACAGACTGCACAGATTTAGGTTTTGTTGGATCAAATGGTTTCTGTTTAGTATGCAACAGCTGTGTCTCCGCGTGCATTTGCCTCTCCTTGCTGGCTACAGATGGATATTTTGATCTGGAGAAAGCTTAACAAGCAGCACTGTTGCCAAAGTGTGCGTTAAAGCTTTTCTTGTTCATAATTCCATCCATCAAGTCTGCTTCCAAGCTTAAAGCCGTCGCTAAGATCTCCCATATTTTCTACTTGGAAAAAGAGCTCAAGTGTGATCAGAGATTTTTCATACCTCTAAATGGAGAGGGAACGTGCTTCTGATTCTTAGCATCTGGAGGCTTATTTGAAAGGCAGCACCTCTGTTGTTGTTGGTATCTGAATTAAACACAATTTTCATCAAGTGAAATTTCGTAAACCATTTCTTTTCTGTCCTTCCATCTCAGTCAGATGACTGGGTGCCACACTTCCTTTGGTAAATACTTGCTTCGTGATCTACTGGCTGAGTCATTTGTTTGCAAGGTGCATTCTGGCTTGAAGATTCATGAGGGCCATGACACCTGCTGTTAGCGCAGTAGCAAAAAAAATGCTACAGTGCTTTAGCAACAGCCAAAAAATGTTTTAAGATGCAGCCCTTTTGTCGCCCTCTGGATCAGTGCCTCATTCTTCACCGCTCTTAGAGAAAAGTTTCCTCCATGCCTTTGATAGCATCATATCTCTGCACTCTGAGCTTTTCACTCATCCAGACTATCAGCCTCCTTATAAAAATGACTCTAGTCCTTCCTATCTCTTCCATTTTGTTCTTTATTCATTATCCATTCCTAGGGATTGGAATATGGTGGATTGGAATACTCTAGTGTTATATAACAGATGGGCTGTAATGTTCATTGGCACTTGAGCAACCATTAATAGTCAGTCATAAGTGCTCTGAAGGTTAACACTGGTCTTTAAGAGTGGCATTGTCCCAAGAGAGTGAAAGCACGCATGTTAATCTGTTAGGGGTTTATTTCTTTTTCCAAGTGCCTTTCCACCTTAAGCTGTGCTTTAGTAGATGCTCACAGCCCACACCATATGGACAGATATTGTTTCTGTTCTCTCTTTTGTGGAGAACATGCATTAAGAAAATGCAGGTGGTGCTTTTCTTATGTGTGCTTGTTGATGTAGGTTGATGGCAATGAGACAATTTCTGATCAGTGTAATAAAGAAATCACATCCGGTGTGCTTATTGTGCACACACAGGCAGATTTAATGTCATATTAAGTTTAATCTGTCAAGCATCTGCCATGTGCTGTGCATGCCTTCTGTATGGGTTTTATGTGAGGGGTTTACGCTCAAGTCATCATCCGATATCATTAGTTAATTACCAACTATGGTATCAGAGTTGTTTCCATGACTCGTGTGAAGAATTTGTCACTGCATCCAGTTTTGGCTGTTTCCACCTCATGTGTCTTTATTTATCACTGTTCATTTTTTAGTGGCATCTACATCTTGAAAGCCGTTTTGCTCGTGTGTGCGAGTCTGTAGGTGTTTGTTTTTATTTGATTGGTTCCCGAGGTGCGGTGCTGTAGATTGCCAGGTACAAGTGGCAGCCACTGGTACATGTAATCAACATGTTGGTGTAAGAAATGAGCTACTCGGTAATGGTTGCCCCAGGCAGCATTTAGAACGGTGTCAACCATGTCATTTGGCTTGATTGGCACTGATGCGATCTGCTGTTCTTGAGTTGGGATTTTTTTTTTCTTTCTTTTTTGTATATCAAAAAATCTGACAAATGTGATTAAATGTGTGTTGATTTTCTTCTGATAGGAAAGGCAAAGACAATAATGGTGGAGAAGGAAAAATGAGTTTGTATTTAAACAATTATCACTGGGTTTTAAAAACTGTTGTGAGGCTGTGCTGATAACCTTGGCAAACAAAAGATGATGAATGTTCTGCACAAGCGTTTTGTTTAGTTACCTTTCACATCGACTCCATGTTTTCCCAACACCAGACACAGTGGACAGACAACCCTTCTTTAATGGCGCCGACACCGTCTTCTCTCCAACATGCCACACTGCCCTAGACACTCACTTCCCACTCTGCCTTTATCCTCCTTAATGTCTTTCTCCACACAATGTTCAGTCAGACTTCCTGCATATCTTTCCCACATCATTCTTTAGATTTCTATCACACTGCTCTTCACCACTCCTTCGCTTGTATTTTCTCTTCCTCTTATTTCATGCTTATTCCAGGTCTCTCTTCTCTGCACTCTATACTTTTATTTCTACTCAAATTAATATACATTTCCTTTTTTTTTCTTTTTAATCCCCCCAACTTTTAGTATTCATCTTATCTAAGTGGAGCTACAGTGTGTCATTTAGAAAACAATGAGGAGACAGCTTGTTTGGCTTTCGCAAGTGCTAATTTACATTTTGTCTTGCAGTGCTATGTCATGATGAACAATAATCCCCAGGTATTAAAGTGGAGAGTGGCTCAGATCAGACTTGGCAGTGGCCTGATAATGAGCTGTGATTTAAAATGCAGTTATGTGTGATTATTTGCATCAGCTGATTCAGCCCTGTGAAGACACAGCGTCTCTTTTTATCATTTTAAAGTGATCGTATAGAGCAGAAAGACACAAACTGTGTTCTTCTGTGGGCGAATATTTGACAAAAAGAGGAGAAGAAAGGTACCAGTGTTGATAGAATTACAATTATATATGAAATATATTTTTTTTCTGCCTGTGTGGATGCACAGTAAGCGCCTGCAGCAGCTATTTTTGACCAGCACACAGAAACTCGCACCCAGACCTGATATTTCTTTGTCCAAGATGTAATGAGTCTGTCATGGCAGCTCAAGTGGAAGATGGCTGTGTGGTTAGCAGCACTATCTGTTGTGCTCGGCTGCCTTTCACCAGTGTTTTCTGTCAGCAGCTGCCAGCGACATGACTGATTCAAACTCTGGCAGGCCACTCGGCGCTAACTGCCTCGCCACCTCACCTCGCTGACACTGGTAGCCGCAAAGTTCATTAGCACTACAAGCTAATAATCTCCACTTTGCTAATCACAAGTCAATTACAAACATGGATGTGTCGTTTTCTCCTTCACCAGCACAATTATCCATCAGCTGCACCAAAGTCTGCAGTATCGACCCAGGCCGAGCTTCCAGTATGCTCCCTACAGACCAGTTAAGATGTAGAATCTAGCTGATGGTTATGAATACATGTGGAAGATCTTTATTGAAATGTGTGTTTGAGTGTGTCAGCAGAAGGCAGACTGTGGGGAAAACAGCTGCGAGGTAGCCCACTAAGATTGAGTCCTGGAATCTTTAATTACCCAGAAGCCCCCCTGGGAAATATAGTTTTATTTATTTTTTATTCTTTTTTTTTTCTTTAAATCCTCTTTCCCTGTATTGATGCTATAATCTGTAGTCAAACATGGCTCTGCTTTTCATGTACGGATGTTAAGCAGCACACTCTGAAGTTATGAAAAGCAGAGGAGACCACTCGAAGTGCCAGTTCACATGAGAGGCAAGCAAGTTTTTGTCATTCATGCATCTTTAAACAAACTGCTTCATGTGTTTCTCTTCAAGTTCACAGTTGCAGCCCCCAGCGTAGTTAATAGCGCAGCAGGGTAATTGTGCTAATGGAATTTGTGAGTGGTGATGGAGCTACTGCTGCATGTGGGGGAATCCATACAGGAAGTCACAGAAGAGGGCGTACATGCACAGGATGCCTCCAGGGATGGCTTGTTCCATTTATCTAACCACAGTTGTGCTGCTGCACATCTACTTACTGTACATTAGTTCAGATGATGTAGTCCACTGTACAGTTAATGCTGCTCTGGACTTCGATGACATGCCTCATGGGAATGTCATAGCCTTTGAACTTTAGCAACAAACTGAGGCCTGGTGTTCAAATTGCTATTCATTTGGCACTGCCATTGTCAGTCATTAGCTGTCCCCAAGCACAGAGGACGCCAGAAATACCAAAACAATGACAAAGTAAAGACAATAACAGTAACTCTTGTGTCTTGTGTTCATGCATCTGAACAGATCCTGTCTGGGCCTGTTGGGCTACGTTCACACTACAGGAAAAAAGTCACAAAAAACCATTTATTCATTTTCATACCATCTATTTATTTATGTTAACATTTTGTTAAAGGGCCAAATAAAGACTTAATAAACAAAAAATCCAGCCCATTATTTCTTGGGTGTGAACGTAGCCTTGGATTCTGATGTGCAAAAGTCCCTCACCTTGTCATCCAGAACAGCAGTTTTCTGAATTTCCAGTGGCTGCCTTCATGTTATCAAAATCCCCCCTCCCCTTCCCAAATAAAAAAACGTACCCAAGCATCGCCCCGCTGAAAAGCACAGCATGGCTGTTCGGCAGCGTGACCGCTTCCCACCAAGAGCTCAATGCCTCATTTACAAGCAGTTGGGGATGTGGCTTTTAATGGACATTTTCTCATCCTCTCACACACATACACACACTTTTGTAGACAACCCCCCCACCCCAGCTCTACTTCTTCGGCCTTGGACATGTCATAGCTGACAAGCGCCACTTCACAAGTACTATTCCATCTTCTGCAGACGTCTACACGTACAGCGACACACTCGTGGATGAGAACATGCCGGACAGGAGGGGAGCCACCAGGTTGTTCAAACTTGGATCATTTCCTCACTGGACAGGAGAAGTGTGTGAGGTTGTTGTGCTGATGTTTAGTATTTACATAAGACTCGTTTTGTTTCCGCTGCCTCAGGGAGATCACTGGACAGTGCAGCTGTTTGTACTTGAATTGTATGTGCACATTTTACATAAGTGTGACCTCCTATCTCTATGAACCCATGCTGGTGGGCTTGTCATGTTAGTTCCCATCAACGTGTCCGATCTCCTCCGACAGCCATGCTGGAGGGGACTAGCAAGCAACAGGATTTCATTCCAGTTTGCCTCAGATGGAGCCAATGACACTTGCACACAGGATGTACATGTTTGTGTTTTCTATAAGAGGAGACACATTTTTCAGCCCGTTTTCCACCATCGTACAAAATTTTTTTATACTAAAAGATTTCGGTTTCAAAGATTTCCTGACAACTCACAGTAGTAAAAGGCACAAGAAAAACCAGAAGTACATGCAAATCAGCTGCTTTTAAAGCATTCATGCATATGTTTTCATATTCAACATGAATCAAAATCAAACTGTTCAGTGTCAGTCTTTTCCCCCATCCCCTTTCACACGCCAGGCATTCGAGGACTCCCTCTCTGGTTTGACATGGTACTTATAAGACAAACCCTTCTCTACCACTTGGGCCGAAACAAGTCTGAAGAGACTTCCCCAAAAGCATGGCCTCGTCTCTGCCTGCCATACAGTATTCATGCATGGGTGTGTTGAACAAGAGAAGTCTCTTAGGACAATCCACCGTTCAGCCAAGTACACTCGACTTAAAACGGTGAGAGCTACAGACATAAAAGCCGTTATGTTCCGGCAGATACTCTGAAGATGAACTGTGTTGTGTTGAGTTTTCTGCTTTCACTGGAATCAGAACAAGACTGAGATTGCAGGCGGGAGGAGAGCGAAACAAGATGTAATAAGGATGGATGGAGCAGTGTGACTAAAGGGATGTAGTAGGGTGGTTGGACTTTGCTTGTCTTGGAGTTTGTGTAATCGTCTCCTTACGTCCCTTATGGTTAGAGAGAGCTGAGGGGACATACCTGCTACTGAAGCCTTTGCCCTTACTTGCTGTGAAGTAAAGAAAAAGACGCAGCTCACCTACGCACCAGACGCACATGAACTTTTTTTTCTTTTTTTTTTTTTAAAGTGCTGCAATAGCTCTCGCTTGCATCCATCACTTTCACACCGTGTTTACCAGAACGCCACCTGGACACGGCACGATGGCCAGCGCTCACAGATTCACAGCCAGTCAGACAAACGGACCACTGCCAAACCACCAGACCCACACCACCTGTCGTTCAGCTTACAGAAAATATCACACTTACACCCCGCCTCCCACCGAGGTTTTCATCAGTTACCTGCATGCATTATAACCGACTCACTTTAATTACACCGTGTCTTGTCTTTTCAGTGCATCAGCTCGGTAAATTGAGTCAGTGGGAGTTAAATAAGTTAAATGAATCTTAACGGTTAATGATACACATTCAGGGACAAGTCTGTGCTGCCACTGCTCACCATAATGGCATCTGTCTGGCATATGGAAGCTCTGTTGGGTCATCCAGACCCAGCTCACTGTCACCAGCTGCCTTCTGGTACCCAAACCCCCCAAATTACAGAATTTTTATGTCCATGTTTTTCTCTTTTATCCTCCTTACTTCACTTCATCTGGAGCCTCGTTAGCGTTAAGCTGCTTCATTATTAACGTCGTCTTTGCTTTGCTGGAACATTTCCCTTTTTAAAAAGACGGTCCTGCCTCTTAAATATCTGAGTATATGACTGTACAGTTGTTTTCTGTAATGAGAAACATTCCTGGTCGTTGCCTCACTGGTTTGCTTTTGCTTCTGTTGTGTTATAAATGAGCCATTATTCTTCCCTTCATGAAACCAGCAGAAGAGCTGTGAATGGACCGGATACACGACGCTTTTCTTAAACTTTAAGTCGGTCGTTATCAGCTGATTGGCTGTTGTGTTCACTGAACTGAAGTGAAAGATGAGGGCGAGCCAGGAAGGGCACCCTCCTGACCAAAGGACAAAGACTCGCTCCGATCGTTTCAGTGTGGCAGCATTTCATCTGTGCATATTGTACTGTAGTGCTCTTGACTTCGCATCTGTCAGGATAATTTGCATTCATTCTCCATCTCACTGGGATATCTTTCTTACAAAAGCTGAGCCCCCCCCCCAACAAATGTCATTTTTCTCTTTTGTGTTTAAATATTGGCAGATATGAGACCCTCTTCCATTTCACCATATTCTCCCTAACTTCAGTAAAGACAGTGAAAAGTGATGTGAGGAGTTAGAGCTCCCTGCTAAAGCTCATCTACTGGGTCCGCCAGATGGTGACATCTGCCTGACAGGACCGAGGTGCCATATCCCTACCCCTTCCAAAAAAAAAAAACCTCTGTAGTTGGCTTTGATGGATGCCTTGTGCAGTCGCAGCATTTTCCCGTCACACACTCACATGTGCTTATTCATATTCTCTGTTCGATCCAGCTGTAGCTGTGTTATCTTGGCTGTTCTGCATGCATCATATATATCAAATCAGCCTGTGTGCACAATCTAGCTAAGCAATTAAAGTCCAGAGCTCCGTCCACACTCAACCGTTTTAACATCTGGTGTGCTTGTTCTGGTGTGTGTGCGTCTGAGTGTGAACGCCAGCTCATCTGCTACTATAATCAACTGCAAAACACAGCGCACAGTTGAATCTGTCACGTGGACATAGTGGCTGTTCACTGAAAGTAAACTTTGTCTTCTGAGTTTGTTCATTTGCAGTGTATCACCTAAGCAACCCCCCCCCCCTCCCCTATGACTCATCACTGGTTCATTCAATGAGGCTATATGGATGTTCAAGCAGAAATGGTCAATATGCTCAATGCTGCACACTGGCCTCCTCTTCTTCTCTCCCCCCACTGTACATCCTCTCTGAACCCTCAGCATGTTGCTACTGTAGGTCCAGAGAACCAGGATTATTAACAGCTTTATAATAAGGATAAGGAAAACGAATGATTCATACTTGAAGGCACTGAAATTTTGTTAACAATCCTGAAAACTGTCCTAAAGTTTGGATTCCATCATGTCTGGAATATGAAAGTTTTTTGAGTTTTCTCTGACACGTTTAGCATGTGTGTGGTTGCTCTCCAGCATCATACTGGAGAACAAAGCTTGTTTTAACATAAAACACAAGCAGAACTTGGGGCTTACGCCCATTTAGCTTATGGCCCCTTCCCTCACGGCGCCCTGCGACGGCACCGGGTATAAATGGCCGCTACAAACCGGCGAGGTGTCGGCCCGAAACTAGAGGGCGCGAGGAGTTAAAAGAGCTTCTGATCTCGAGTGATTGGTACTGGCGTGAGTTGTTGCATGAAGCGCGAAGTGATGCAGTTGATAAAGCAATGACCCCAAACAGAGCCGTACTGTGACATTGGAAACTTGGCGATGCTTCCTTCACATCTCCTGCAGTGACAAAACCACTCTGTCTGCGTTGTCTTGGTGAACATTGCGTTCTTTACAACTAGTGTTGCAGGGAAGATGAGCATGTGTTCCTTGTGAAGAAATAAAAAAAGAACTTGAAAATGTATTAATTTAACTGTAATCTTTTAAAATCTTGCATGTGAAGGAGTTGGGTTAAATGCTAACGGCCTGCCTTTTTCTGCCTCAGGTGACCGAGTACTTGAACAGTCAAGAATCTGCCAAGAGTGCCAGGGTAAGTAACTTTATCTCAGTCTTTCTATCATTTCTTCCTTTTTCCAGCCTTTCTGTCACTTTGTCCCAAAAATTATGGTTTGTCTGCTTCTTGGTGAAGTTTAATTTTTTTCTTTGCCAAAATTTTGAGAAAGTGTTTTTTCCTCTTTGCTGTTTTTCTTTCTCAAGATGTCACACGTTACATTGGCAGTCATCATTGTCTAACATGGAGGGCTGCCCAGTCTGGGCAGGTCCATATTGTGAAAATGGGGGTGGGGATGCGTGTGAAATTTGAGGGGATGAAGAGATAGGAAGAAAGACAATGTAGAAGGAATAGGCAGAAGCAGATGGTACTTGTGATTCCTGTGTTACAGTAAGTCCACTCAAAATAACTGAAACAGACGAAGAATTAAAAGGAACCATGAAAATGTAATCCATTATTAATTTCATGAACCCAAATTTTATTCCCAACAGATAATAAACAACATATCAGATGTTAGAACTGCAATTTACTGTTTCATGGAAAATATGAGCTCATTTTCAATTTGATGGTAGCAACACATCTCTTAAAAAGTAGTTCCAGGCTGATGTTTAGCATCGTGTAGCTTCTCCTCTTCTTTTAACTGTCTGGAAACGTCTGGGAAGTGAGGAGACCAGTTGGCGTTTTAGAAGAAGGGTTTGATCCATCTGACCACAGAACAGGTTTCCACTTTGCCTCAGACAATTTTAGATAAGCTTTGGTCCAGAGAAAACGTCAGTGTTTCTGGATCCTGTTCACATATGGCTTCTTTTTTGGATGATGGAGCTTTAACCTGCATTTTTGGATTTCAGGGTGTTCACAGAAAGTAATTTCTTCCAGACTCATGCACTGATTTCCAGTAGAAAATAATGTCTGGTATTAATGTAGTGCTGCATGAGGGACTCCAAGATCGCCAGCATCCAGTTTTTGTCTTGAGTTTTGTCCCGTTTGCACTAGGCCTTCAACGATTAGTCTACGTTGTCGACAGCGAATTTATTCATCCATCCATTTTCTGCCGCTTATCCGGAGTCGGGTCGCGGGGACAACTGCCTAAGCAGGGAAACCCAGACTTCCCTCTCCCCGTCCACCAGCTCATCCAGAGGGATCCCGAGGCGTTCCCAGGTCAGCCGAGAGATGTAGTCTGTCCAGCGCGTAGTGAGTCTGGTGCCGGCCGAACTTCCGCAAGAAGAAACCAATGGGTGATCAGTTCCATAGCTATCAGTCTGTAGAAACGGGGATTTAACTGATGGCCTCAACTTTGGCCTCAAGAGGGCACACTTCTCCTTGTCCAACCTGTTTTCCCAAGTAGGAGACAGTGGCTTGGCTGAACTCACATTTAGCGAGGCTCTCTCTAGACGGGTGAATATTTCCTCTAGAGCAGAYAGATGATCTTCCCATGTATCAGTATATACCACAACATCATCCAAGTAAGCGGTACAGAAAGGGAGACTGGCGAATACAGTATTTACTAGACACTGAAAAGTTGCAGGAGCGTTATACATGCCGAAGGCCATTACTGTATACTGCAAAAATCTGTCAGGGGTTACAAATGCCGAAATCTCAGAGGCGCGATCGGTCAATGGGACTTGCCAATATCCTTTTAACAGGTCTAATTTAGACACATATAGAGCTGAGCCGATTACATCCACACAGTCCTCAAATCGCGGCATTGGAAAGGCGTCAATTTTTGTCATCGCATTAACTTTTCGGTAGTCTGTAATAAAACGAGGGGAACCATCGGGTTTAGTCTCAACTAGGCAAGGAGAGCTCCACAGACTTTTACTAGGCGTGGCAAGGCCATTTTGAAACATGTAGTCAGTTTCCTGTCGCTTTTCCAAGCTACATCTGTACGGATGCTGTTTAAGTGGCCTATTATTCCCTATATCTATGTCATGTGAAATTACGTTCGTGAGTGTCGGGACATCTTGAAATATTTTATGGAATTTATTGATTAACCAGAGAAGATCTGAACGTTGTTTTTCGGAGAGATGACCTAGAGTAAATGGTAGTTTTGCAAGCATTTCTGAGTTGCAAAACCGAGGGGTAAGCTTAGCAGCAAGGGTTTCTGACCACTGTTGTTCTACCGGGGGAACTTCCTGGTTTACAATGACGACACCACACTGAACTTCTGGGCATACCGGATCTTTAATAGTAAAAGCATTGGCGGAGTCCACTTGACTGTCTACCATACGGGGTATATAGGCTTTTAAAATATTAATGTGGCATATCCTAGATTTACGTCGGCGTTCAGGCGTCGAGATTACATAGTTTGTGTCGGATAAACATTTCTTAACCAAATATGGTCCTGAAAAAAGTGAGTCTAACGTGGTTCCTGCAAGCGGAAGAAGGGCTAAGACTTGATCTCCTTCCGTAAATTGACGTACAACTGTCTTTTTATCATATCTACGTTTCATGGATGCTTGAGACGTGAATTTGCAGGCGTTGCATAGTCTGGCACACGTTAGTTTCCGGAGGTGTATCACAGTCCATCAACTTCTCCTTCAAGACCTTTAAAGGTCCTCGAAGTGAATGACCGAATATTAGTATAAGACTATAGCCGAGTGACTCGTGCGGCAAATAAAACAAACGGGATTCCTTCATCCCAGTTTTTGTTTTCTTCTAGGCAGTATTTTCGAAGCATAGCCTTTAGGGTCTGATCCCAGTATTCTAATGCTCCTTGGCTTTCTGGGTTGTAAGCTGTACTGGTTATGTGCCGAATGTCCAGATCAAGTAGAACCTGCTTGAACAGTCTGGAGGTAAAAGTACTCCCTTGGTCAGACTGTATTATCTGCGGCTATCCAAAGGTTGAAAAGAACTTTAGCCTTAGTAATGGCTTTGGCTGTAACCCAGCGTAAAAGAATAGCTTCCGGATATCTAGTTGCAGCACACGTTAACGTTAAACAATTGCCATTCTTGGTACGCGGCAAAGGTCCCACACAGTCAATAATCAATTTTTATCTTACCAGTTAGCTGACACACGACAACTTTTAACACGGCGAACGACATCCCGCTTCAAACCAGGCCAAAAAAAATGTTTCAACACGCGCTGGTATGTTTTGTTCACTCCCATGTGTCCTTCCCAATGATTATCATGAGCTAAATGCAGTACTTGCTGTCGGAACTGTGCTGGTATTACAATCTGTTCCTCCACATTCCAGTCCTCCCGGAATARCAACCGGACACCAACGGCGCATAAGCACTTTATCTTTAACATAAAATCCTCTGCTAAGTGTTGCTAACTTGTCAGCACTCACCACCTCTTTGAAGCACCTGTGTAACGTGGGATCWTTCATCTGWGCRTCACACAAGCGGGAGCGAGAAAGGGGTAAGGAGGAGCAAACRGGGGGCTGCTGAACCTCCTGAACTTTTACGTTAGGGTTCTTTGCAGCTTCCTATGCTTCCTCCGCCAGTTTTCCGTCTTCTGTAAAAGATTCAACGAGAAAACTGTTAGACAAGATGAAATCATCATCCTCCTCTAAATTTTTATTCGGACGTGCTTGCACACGGGTTCCCATGCAGGTTTGTTTACAGATCACAGGTTGGTCCATCACTTCCAGGGCAGGCGTCACTCTGCCTCCAGCAATGTCATTTCCTAAAAGAATCGAGACGTCAGCAAAGGGCAGCTCATTACAGATAGCCATGGGAAAAACACCAGTTATCAAGTCCGTCTTCAAATGCACAGGTCGGGGCGCATAACCTAATTCCACTCCCCGCAGGATTGCGCTGTACCCTGTATAAGACATTTCACAAAAGGGCAGCGCATCAGCTCGGATGAGGGTCTGGGAAACTCCCGTGTCCCTTAACACTTTTACACGTACAGGTATCTTCAGACAGAGACACACAGCCATCCATAATGAATGGAGCAAAGCAGGGGTCCAGAGTTGAGCAAACAACTTTTCCCTTGCTTTTTCCATGAACAAAACCAACTCCCTTTTCTCTGGGATGCGAAGTTTGGCCTTTCTGCCTATTTTTAAGCTTCAGGCAATTTCCTATTAGATGTCCAACTTTGTGACGCTAGTAACGGGAGCGTTCCTCCTGAACACGAGGTTTGACTGATTTTGTCACACCACCTGCAGTGTTTTCTTTAACAGGTTTAAACACTGTTTTATGAGTCAGCACATATTTATCGGCAATAACCGCAGCTGTCGACAAGGTTGTCACTCGCTGCTCATTTAAATACACAACCACACTTTCGGGTAGCTGTTCCTTAAATTCTTCTAGGAGAATTAATTCCCGAAGAGATTCATAACTGTTCACACCGCCAGATGAACACCACCGGTCAAAGACATTAATCTTTTCCCGAGCAAACTTTACATACATGCCCACCAGTCTTTCGGTCACTTTAATGTTATAGCTATCCGTTCAAAAGCTGCGAAAYAGCGGTTTACATCACCATCCCCGAATACAGGTACGAAYGGAATAAATTTAGAAATGTTGAAGAGAGTAGAGGGAACCACGGCATCTGAAGACCCGTTTGAGCCTCCAGCTCCAAACGAYGCATGCGCACTCGCTCATCAGCCTCGATTTCCATGCGCCGGATCTCGAGCTGTAAACTGCGCTGATGCTCCAACTGCAGCCTTGTCGATTTCACCCTCAACCGAGGGTGAATTGCATTAACACAGAACCCGGCGACAGGCCGGAGGATGTGACCAGATCGACTGATCTCGTGAACAAGACCCAGAGATACGTGAACTCCTCCACATGGGCCAAGACCCTATTTCAGACCCGGGTGGAGTGCTCTCTCCACCCTTTTCTGGCTGAGGACCATGGTCTGGGACTTGGAGGTGCTAATTCTCATCCCAGCCGCTTCACACCCGGCTGCGGCCACTGAACAGGATCCCTTTAACACCTCGGCTGCGCCTAGAAATTCTGTCCATAAAGGTTATGAACAGAATCGAATTTAGCCGTYAACTATTGTCGGCAAAGACAAAAAACAACCAAAAACTAAAGAGTGAGACATCATCTTCTAATCCTATCTCTGCTGAGAGTTGCACATGCGCAATAAAGTCCGGCAGGGAAAAAATATGGTGGCAGACTAGGGAGCAAAACGGCAAAAGTCTGGGATAACTAGGCGTTAAACTTAAAAATAAATTTATTAAATACATGTGAGATTTGTAAAGCGGACCTTGTGTACCACAGAAGTATGTCTGCAATACTCGAACATTTAAAGAGGAGAAACGTCGGACTTGCATAACGTCATGCAAAATTTCAAAGCTAAAAGTGAATTTAGAGCCATTTATAATGAGATACATAATCCGATTGGTCGACTAGTTGTTTTAATAGTCGGTGACTGATCGACCATCAGAATAGTCATTAGTTGCAGCCCTAATTCGCACAGATTCCTCCTGATTCTCTATCTACATTGTAGATGGAAGGATCTTCAAAGTCTTCACATTTTTTTATGTATTTTTTCTCAGATTGATGAAGCTCTGTCCATCTTTACCTTGAGAGACTGCCTCTCTGAAGTGCTCCCTTTATGCATGTTAATGACCTGTTGCCAATTAACTTAAATTCTCCTCCAGTTGTTGACCTCCTTCCAACTTCTTAGAAACGTGTTGCTGCCATCAAATTCAAAATGAGCTCATATTTGACCTTTTAACATCTGATAAGTTCCATTGATGATAATGTTTGAGATTTTTAAATCTCTGTATTATGTTATGTTTACATTTTATTCAGCTTTCTAACGGTAACTCTGACAGGAAACCATCGCTTTCAGCAGAGACTTGGATCCTGTTGTAATTTACACATGTAACGGACTTCTATTTGGCTGGTGTTCATGCAGGATGCTCAGACAATAAGCCAGTCAGGAGACTATAATGGGAACTGTAATCACTGTCAGTGTTGCGGGGAAGAAGGAGAGGGGGAAAAAAAGGCAGCAATGTGAAGAATGGGAAATGGTTTCATTCGTTTCATTCATCCTAATAGCTAGTGCTAATTAGCACAGTTGCTAATTAGCTATGAATCACAGTCTTAACAGCTGAACGTGCATGTTTGAGAGCCAGAAAGGAAACATCCTACAAAGCTGCAAACCCCTTCACTTCCACACACACACATACTGGACAATTTCTCTAACATTATCCAGACACATTCTTCGGCTTGCATTGCTGTAAAGGCAACAAATCTAAGGTGATGAGGTGATGCAGGAGCGTCGGCTGCAGGGAACAGGAGATGTAATAGACTGGATGGGCCTGCACAGAGAGCCTGATTAAATGACAACGATGCAGGCGCCCTCGCAATGGCCTGAAAGCACCTATGTCCCCCTCCCCTCCCCGAGATCTAACTGTCCCCAGTCCTCACTTCAACGAGACATTTCAGCACTGTGATCATTAACGTCTCTTTTCCCACCAGCTCAACATTTGGCGCTACGGAGACTTCCGTGCAGACGATGCCGACGAGTTTGGCTACAGCCGTTAAAAAAAAGAGAAAAATAAACGTGACCATCCAGTAAACACCATTCCAAAGACCAACATGGACGGCAAGCGATGCATCGGAGAGAAGATGAACCTAAATGACAAGCATTGACTCACTCTTCCTTTTTGACATTTCATCCTTCTGGTCTGGCTTCTCTTCTACTTGTATCTTTTTCTTTCCTGTCTCTTCCAGCTTGCTTTTGTAGCTGCAAGAAACTCCTAACAATGTTAAAAAGATAAAAATAATCAGCTTCTTTTCATCCTTTATTTTCTAATCAGCCACTACTAGCTCAACCAACCCCCTGCCAATCTGTATTTTTCCTCATATCACCTCCTTGACAGACTTCCTCTGTGAATCATAATTAAACTTAAGTCTCTCAACTATTCATGTTCTTCACGCTCAGAGGCTCTAACCCAGTACCTGCTTTCCTCTTTACTGGAAGCTACCGGATATTTTGGTGGTAGAGGCTCAATTTTCTGCAAACAGATGCTTCCCTAGTGAATCTTGTAAATGTGAGGATGCAGAGAGGTGTAAAATGATTTATTTTAGAGAAATAACTGTAGGTGAAGCCACACAGACCACAAGAATAAAAAAAAAAAGGATGAGTTTATTTTTGTCCTCTGTATATCTGTGAGTTGACATTTGCAGATGTTTTTGTGGGGAGTGTTTTGTTGTTTATTTACCATCACACTTTTATGACCAGTAAATACAGATGCCTTCATGTGGCATTTTATCATGTCTTCTGTAAAGTTTACTTTCTAATTATGGTAATGATCCTGTCTCTGGCAGTCTCTTCTCTTTCTGTCTCTATGCCATAGCAGATACAGTGTTTGAATTTGTTTCCACGTAATAGACCTTTGCATTCTATTAAAATCTGCTGAATAAAGAAAATAAGCAAACTAAAAGTATTTGTTCTTTTTTTCTTAATCGTAATAAATTGAGTATTGATTAGAGACTGAGTCAGAATTTGTGTGAAGAGGAGCAAATCTGTGACGGTTAAAGATGCACGATGATGATTATGAGCTGGAAAAAATGGCCAGGGTAAAAGGGAAGTTTAGGCTTCGCTGCTTAAAATGCCCTGCAACCACCTCGAATATGTTGTAGAGCCGAGGTGTCCAAAGTCGGTCCTCAGGGGCAGCTTTCCTGCAGGTTTTGGATGTTTCCTGCTGCAGCACACCTAAATTAGATTATTGGGTCAACATGCTCAGGCAAAACTTAACAAGATGTTGAGGATAGCCATTTGATTTGGATCAAGGAAACATCTAAAACCTGCAGGATTGCAGCCCTTGAGGACCAGAGGTGGACACCCCTGCCGTAGGAGACAGATGGATGGATTAGTGGGATGAGCAGCAGAGGTGAGAATGTGGGTTTTGCCCATGAAAAACTAGCCCAAAATTCTCTGCCAATGCTGAAGAGCGTACTCTGGTATTGACTCTTGCTTATATTTATTGGATTAGATCATGTGTCAAACTCAATGAACTATGTTAGGCCGGCATGATCGTGACTAATCATTGTTAGAGCTGGCCCGCTGATAGTGCACACATCACCATAATACTGCAACTCCCACAATGCACTGCCAGTACGTTGGTCTCGAGCTGTGAACACATACCTCGCTCGTTCTTTAGCAGCCTGACAGAGATACTCATCTTTGTCAACAACCCCTCTCCCCATAATATGACTAAACGAAAAGTGGACTCTGAAAAGAGTTTGTGGCAAAGCTGTGTGGAGACAGTGGGGCTGTAATGACAGAATACAACGTAAGAACGAAGCACTACGGCAGATACAAACATCTGTACAGGAAACTACTGTGTTCCAATTCAGGGCCGGTACACTCCAAGGTGTGCAGACTACGTAGACTACAGAATGTCCTCCGTAGTCCGCGCACTTCTTAGTCTGCTTAACGTTCGTGAACTAGGGCAGCTTACCTAGCCAACGAGAATTTTCCATAGCAGCAACGTAGGACGTTCAATCACCTAAACCTCTGAAACTATTGTTTGCATATCATAGGACACTTTGGTCAACATTAACACTGACTGGGTAATAATGTAAAAAATAAATTAAAAAAGCAAAGAATCTCAGGTATGAAGAACTGAACAGCACTTGGTTGAAGATACTAACTTAACTCCATGAGCGTCTGGCATCACAAATGATCTAACTGCTGAGGGATGGGACCAACCATGAATGGCTGACCAAGAGACGGACAGTCCTTATACTGAAAGGAAAGGTAACAGTCCCGTCCAACTATCGGAGAAACCGGAGAAACAGAAAGCTCCTGTCAGGCATCGTGGCGGCTAAGATAAGTGGGATCAGTGCATGACAGAGACACAGAAAGGCATCGGTAAAGGTACCAGAGGAGCAAAACACCAGCTGCTGGTTGGTAGAACTGTTGCCCGAGACCACAAAACCAGAGAGACCCACTGTGCACGGCCTGGATTAATTACCAGAAAGCCTATGACTCAATGCCACATACATGGATCCTGGAATGCCTGAAACTGTACAAGATCAACAACACAGAGCTTTTCACTGCAAACTAAATAATACTGTGGCAGATCACCCCTGAGGCCAACTTTGAGCCAATTGCACAAGTCTCTATCAAATGTTGTATAAACCAAGGAGATGCTCTGTCCCCGCTGCTGTTCTGCATAGGCCTGAACCCCCTCAGCCAATTAATCAACAAGACTGGCTATGGCTACCGACCCGGGAATGGTGCCACAATCAGTCACCTCCTCTGCATGGATGATATGAAGCTGTATGCTAAGAGTGAGCGATCCTCTTCTCCAGGATCTACAGTACAGCAGGAACATTGGAATGCCATGACATGAAATATGCCCGAATGGTAAAAAAGAGAGGGAAAGGAAGAGAGGGCATTGCACTCCCAGAGGGCAGAATAACAACAAGTACCTTCACATACCATAAGCAAATGGCAACCACAAAGAAGCCACAATGAAAGCTGCCACAGCCAAATATCTACAATGAGTTAGGGAAGTCTTGAGCAGTCAGCTCAATGGCAAGAACAAGATCCGGGCAATTAACTGCTATGCCCTGCCAGTGATCAGATACCCTGTTGGGGTAATAAGGTGGCCAAAGGACCATAGATGTTAAAACAAGGAAGCTGTTCACCATGTTCACCATGCAGGGAGGGTTCCACCCCAAATCCCGTGTCCAGAGACAACAAGGGAGGCAAGGCCTAGTGAGCATCAGGGCCACTATCTAAGATGAAACATCCAAGCTCCATGAATACATCAGAAAGATGGCTCCAAGCGATGAAGCACTGAGGAAGTGGCTCAGGCAATGGAACCCGGAGGAGAATGAAATGGAGGAAGCATCATAGGGGACAAGCCCCTGCATGGGACATACCATCGACAGATAGCTGAAGAGGCAGATATGGGCTCTTGGGTCCCTGGGCCAGGCGCGATGGCCGGTGCCTGATGGGGTCGACGGCTGCCAATCTTCTCCCGAATAGACCTGTGCCCGTGAACACGGGGGGGCTCTGGCTTTCCTCTGCTGCCCTCGGGGAGGGTCGGGGGTCGTCTTCAGGGTGGGGTGGCTTGTGTTTGTGCTCTGAGATTGCTGCTGATGACCCGGGTCTCTGGACCACCCTAGTCTGTTATGTTTGTTTGCAGAGGGGGACTGGCCATCCTGCCTGTGTAAAGAGGTGTGTATTATTTTATCATTTTAACAAAAAACATTTTGATACTCATTTTTACTTTATTCTATTTCAAAGTGTGTAAAATTATAAGCTCAAGAAGAGAATGGCAATACTCACCTCTTGTTGTCTTCTTGGCAGGAGAGGGGAAAGAGGGAAGTATTTCCTCCTTAACAGCTTTTGGAGCAAACCCTGTAAACAAGGAGGGGTGGGAAGTAGTTTACATAAATTAAATGTGCATTTGAAGTATGCTGCAAAATCATTCATTGAATTATGTATAGGTATGTATCTATGGGAATATTTATTCATGACATTTGCTTTACAGGTTATTTTATGTAGATATTTTTGTGGATACTTTTGAGCTTGTGTGGTCTAGTCCCACCTCAGTAGGTTGTTTCAGCTAATTAGCAGCAGGAGGGTTAAAAAAAGCTCTTAGTTGCTCTTTGGAAAGTGATGATGGTTGTGGTGCAACGCCTCTTCTTAAAAATAGTTGGGATTGTCGGCCAAATTGACACAGCAATTCAATTACAGTTATAAAAAATATATATTTATATGTATATGGATGAAAAAACTAGAAGTAGCTTCTTCTAGTTCTGGGCTTGGTTGCACCTACATGACCAAATTCAACTTCTTGTCGAGGTAAATGTATATATAAATATAGCATGAGTAATAACTTTGTTGCTTATGTGTTAATACATTAAACAAAATGAACACATTGATTCTATAAATGAATCTTTTTGTCATTTTGACAGTCCTAATATTTTAGGGTCATAACAAGTGGACTTGACAACATTGTGAGATACATCTTTAAACTACAGTTAAACTCAGCGTCCGACGTGGTGCACCTTTTTATTGAGCTACTCTTTAGTCCCATGTCTTGGTTTAGGTGGAATTATTGCAAATAAAAAAATAATGCTTCAGGCTTTGCCCTTAGCTCTGACCCACCCTGACAGCAGGCGAATACATACAGAGAGGTGTAATCAGAAATGTGGACAGGGCGGATTTAACTCGCAATATCTGCATCGGGGTGGTAGATGGAGATGTTCCCGACAGCTGGTAGGATTTCATCAAAGCTCCTACAGCCAACAACGCAAGCCGACTGTCATGGCAGGAGGATTGTTTCTGTGCGCAGATTCAGAAGCACACTCGGTGAACTTGTCACTGACTGTGTGCTCTGCTCAGAGCTGGATGAGTGCTGCTTTGAAATAAGCTCTGAAAACATGTCTACCTTATAAACACACTCTGAATGATGCATCACATGGAGGCTCGGAGAGAGACAAGAGCACCAAGTTGCAGATAAAAACAAGACCTGACAGAGTAATGTTGAATCAGTGCAGCTCAACCCCAGATGGGATGCATGCAACAGCCCACGTCAAACCAAAACTCCTTACCAGGAATTATTTAACACAGTCTCGATGAAGTTGAATCCCATCTGTTTCCATAATGTCACATTGTTTGTTTTTTACAAACAACATGTAAACATCTGAAATCAACGCCTTTCAATTTTGGTCCACAGGTTTTTTTNAAAAAGCAAACAACTGCATGTAAACATCTGAAATCAACACCTTTCAATTTTGGTCCACAGGTTTTTTTCTTTATGTTAAAATGTGTGAAGCTCAAGCCTTTTAAACTAAGTCAACATCCAGCCATGGTTTTATTTCAGGACAGCCTCAGGTGTCAAATTATGAGGCTAAAATCATATAAAATGAACGTAACAACAGATTGAGTTAGTTATTTATGCTATTTGCCTACTATCTTCACAAAACTAACTCCAGCTGTGTGTCTTCCAGCCACTGATTTCTGCTCTTTTCAGACAGACATAAAACTTTCTGCTCACTTTGTTGATCTTTGCTGCTTGGACATTAACGTCAATTTAGGCTCTCTGATTGTTCAAAAGTTTGACCTAAAGTAGTTTCATCATAATGTCCAGATCAAAATAGAGGCCTCTTAGCAACAAAGTAGTGATAGCAATCCTTTTTTGTTATATATGAGTCAGATAACACATTGTGGACTTGATCCTGAATCGGGTATAAAAGCATAGAAAACTCCTGTAGATTAGCTAAAGGTTAAGCTATCCATCACCTTTTAACCCGTTCATGAGAAACTAATGATAATTTAAGCTATAGTGCTCTGAGACGCCAGCGATCTAGCAGAGTTTAAAGTAAATGGTAAACAGTCTGTAGCGCTTTTACTGTACCTGGAATGATACACACACACTGATAACAGCAGCTGCCGTGCTAGGYGCTCAACCACGACCCATCTGGGGTAATTTGGGGTTCGGTGTCTTGCTCAGGGACACCTCGAGATGAGCTCCACARGCCGAGGATCAAACCAACAAGACAACCACTCTACCCCCTGAGCTATGCTTTAAAGGGTTAAGTTACACTTAGAAAGTAAATGTAACAGGCTTTAATTATCGTCCACCTTCTCTAAGCCTCCTTCTGTCATTCCTAAACACAAAAGCCTTCTCTAGGGAGGCTGCAGCGATCTGACCTGCTGCTTTCAAGCAATAATTGCTATCTGTACCTGCATGCACTGAGAAAATCTCCTCTCCTGCAGTTGGAAAGGACTCAATCAACCTTAGTTTAGTGAGTTTATACCAGTGTAATATTAATACTAATGAAGGAGTTAAATAACTGCATTCAAAGTGCAACCTTAAAGCTCAGGATCTGTGATTTTTCAGACCAGATAAGTGTTCTGGTGCAGAAAAACAAAACATTGTTTCCTTTTTGGATGAGAGTCTGAATTCAACTGTTCCTCAAAGCTGTCACAAAATCCAAGGTGGCCGGAGCAATTTATCACCAGTCCTCATGTCCAATTACCAGAAGCTGGGATGAGATATATGCTCTAAGGGCACTTAAGAATCCTGTCTGTGCTGTCAGCTGACTCATGGACTCTGCAAGAAGGCTTTGTCTTCTAGATCCATGTCCTCTCTCTGTCTTTTTTTGTCAGAAACTATTCATCGTCTCTCTGTTTGCCTCGTTGCCTCTCCGAGCCGGTGAGATAGCGGCGGGGCCGGCGTGTTGAGAAGGAAAAAGGAAGAGAAAGCAATCATGGAGGATATGAAAAGCGGTTGTCTGTTTGAGTTGTAAGTTAAGCCTTCTGATTTCATCTCCCTTCTCTGTTTGTAAAGCTGTCACAGCTGAAACTACGCCCAGCAGAAGCAACAGCCAGATTAGGCAGAGCTGCTGTCAGCAAATTGCTTGCTTAGAAGTGTCGATTATTCTGTGTCTTCTGCAGCATCTGAAGCATCTAAATCCAAACTGTGTCAACAACAATTCAACCAGGAAACACTGTCTTGTTTTCAGGGACTTGTAAAGAGAAAAGCAGCCATCACAATGGTCCTCTTGCAATCAGGCAAATAGAGTTTTCCTGTGATCTCTTCATGTGTGCGAGCCTGCTGGAAAAACAAGCCCAACAACAATGATTTAATGTGAACAAACAGCAACAGCAGAGGCCAAATCTTTTTTTCATGAACCTGTGGCATGTTTCCTCTCTAAGGGGTTTGATGAGAAAATTATTGTTAATAATTCACCAACCTGAGAGGAGGAAAAGCAAACAAAGCATGTTTTAGGGCTGATGTGAAGATAAGACACTTTGCATTCCCATGGTTTGAGTGCATCAGTGAACACACCGCTGGTCACACACATCAGCCTGTTTTTACGCCTTTTTTCTTTTCCTTTGAATTTATCCGCTTTTTCTGATTTAGAAAATATTTCAAACATCACTCCAATGTTGGATTCTCTGAGATCAGGAGCTGAAATTTGCAATGCTGGCAGAAAAACTTCATTTCATTCTGTTTATAATGTCTATCTGCTCCTCTGGACTGCTAATTTGTGGTTTGTGCCACTTAATTTTATGCCTCTCCTCTCAGAAAAATATCAGGTTGTTCCCTTGTCTGTCCTTATCTCTGACGAACACCTGCACATGTCCTGCCCTCCGTCCTCCAGTGGAGCCCACTTTAGCCCAGAATTTACCTGCTTCAGTCCCTGAGGACAGCAGCTGCCGTCACACGGGGCCAGCTCGCATTCACACACATTTCAGGGATGAACTCTTCTCTGAGGGCTCCTGCTGTCTGTCTGCCAGACGTAAGAGATACTTTTTAAAAACCGGGCTGCACTTCTAGCTAAAGGTAAATCTGTGGTTAGAAATAAAAAAAAAACTGCATTAATTACTTTATTCACCGAGAGAAAAATCAAAAGCAGTCTCTTTTTTTTATTTTTGAAAGCGACCATGAAGTCTGTTGCTACTCTTTTTTCTTCTGAAGCTTCAGGTTTTTGTGTCCAGAAAACATTTACAGTCAGGAAGCCATAGCTCTTGATTTTAAAAAAACACCAAATCCCAAATGAGTTGAAAAGGAAATGAAGAGGATGCAGGGCCTGATAAAGGCAGACAAAGAAAAGTGAAGGCAAGGTAAATTTATTTGTGTAGCACATTTCATGTACAAAACAATACGAAGTGCTTCACATGAAACATTAAAAGCATTAATTTTATTTGTTTGTTGTTCTATTGTTCAGCACTTTGGGAACTGCTGTTGTAGAAAATGTGCTATAAACTGCGAAGAGTGAAACCTTTTTTCCAACCACTATAATGGGAAATGTGACGTTGTTAGCTAACAAGATGGAGCCTCAAGTGCTAACAAGGAAAGAATATGGAGAATGTAGTGTGGTGCGTTTCACCAAGTCACGGCTACATGTTAATAATGACTTGGTTCGACTGGGTTGGGAATCCTGAAAACTTTGCTCCGTCCTTTAGTTTGATTTTATTCTCCCGTTTACTCAAGCAGAGCACACCGTCTAGACAAGGTCATCTTGGTAAAACAACTGCCCGCTAGAGGTGATATATTCTGAACCAACCACTGACCAAAGCAGGAAAAAAAGGGAAGGAAGAAGAAAACTTGCCTCATCATCTGGACCAAAAACAGAAATCTTTCCATCCGTTTGTCTCGGTCAAGACATTTCTTCCAACCACTCTGACGAAGGTAAATAATGGAGAAACACAAAGTTTGTACAGTTTCAGGGGTTTTTGTTTTTACTTTGGTGCTCAAACTATAAATGGTATGCACATGAAGCTGTGCAGTATGAGCAGGAGGAGAGGCAGCGAGTTATCCAGGAAGGATGGTCCTTGTTTTGTGCAGAGCTGATCTAAGTCAGCTGTGTTGCAGCAGGGAAACTTCTAAAACCTACAGGTACCGACACTTGAGGAGCAGGACCCCTGATCTAAACCCTCAATGAACTCTGACTCACGAGCAAACTCCTTCGTGCATGAATTAACTTTGAAAAGACACACAGCTGTCCAATAAGTGCTCGCTAGCCGGGAGTCCAATTACCTCAGAACCCCATGCAATTTGGGAACTTTGCGTTAAAAGGCCAAATTGAAGCTGAGAGTTGCCTCTTCACTCTGAGATCTATTAGTTTATTTCAAATTAGGTGTGCTGAACCACAGAACTCAAAGAAGCTGGGGGGGAAGGGGAAAGTGTGAAAGCATGCAGTGTAGATTGTTCAATTTTATTCCAATAACTGAATTTAAAGGTAAATAACAATTAGCTGATTGCACATCACAGATGCATTTAAATGTGGTGTGAATCAGATTTGAGAGATTTGTCATTTGGCTTTTAATGGTGTCATTTACAACCACACAGAAATCAGTTTTAATGTGCGGTAACAGATGGTGTAGTAAAATGACTCAGCATTTGGGCCATTTACTGTACAGCTTTAAACATGCTGATGGAAAAAGTGAAATACTATTTAAACAGGATGAAATTACTTTGGCTGAAATGTTCCTTATAAATTTGCTGCTTATCAAGAGTTTAAAAAACATGCCTTATTTTACACCAGTTAATCTGTGTAATTCAGTTTTTATCTCCTATAGTTGGAGCAAACCGTGTGTGTGTTGAACCTAGCGCAGTAAAACATAATGTGCCATTTTGTTGACTGGCAGTACGCAGTGTTTTTATCAACATAACTTTGCCACCATCAGGGATGAAATCTACCCTGAAAAAGCTTTTATAGAGGATGCCAAACGCTTCATCCCCGAGCCATTTCAAGAGCATTAGACTTGCTGCGCACATCATCATATTACACCACAGACAACGATGACACACAACGCTACAAATCGGAGGAGATTCAAACCATTTCCCTCGTGAATTACAGGCAGCTCAGGATCTGGAGCTCAGCTCTTCTTTTGTCCAACACTCAGTGTTTAGATCAAGATTATCCACCAGCAGCTAACAATCACGGTCCAGTAAAAACAATAAACAACACATCATTTCTGTTAGATTTAACTGTCTCATTCACTGACTCCACATTCTTGACATTTTCACAGCTTTAACTCTACCTTTTAGGCCTGATCCGTCCTTAAAGAGGGTGAAAAGACATGGTCACTTTCCATAAAAAAAAAAAGGAAAAAACAGGACAGTGATGTTAATTTTTTGACTGTTGCTAAAATTTTAGACCCTAATTTCCACAAAACAGTGTATATTAGTGTAAAATCCAATATTTAGAAATGATGAAATGTTGCTGAAAGTGATCAATGACACCTTTTTGCATGCAATCATAATCAGCATGATGCTATCCTCTATCAGATAGAGGTAGACACCAAATACATGAATATGAACAAAGCAGCGGTAAAATGCGAAGCCGATGCGGAAGTGCAAAAATTGCAGTTCCCCCCTCATCCACTAGGGGCTGGCTCCAAAACAGAGTCAATCCCTATAGACCCCCATGTTAAAAAGACCAACTAGCAAAAATAAACATGTTTTAAGCCTAATACAAAAAAAAAAAACAATTTAGGATTAATAGGTCAAGTTTACCGTCATGACAACTGTGAGGGGGGTGAATTTTTTTAACTCATTCGTTTGGATGTTATTTAATCTCAAAATTCAGCATAACTAGAGGCGTGTCCTTTTGATTGACAGGTATCCAATATCCTTGGAAAGAAGGGAGAGTGCAGCACAACTGCAGATTTTAGCCGGCTAACTGTGTGCCTTAGCTTTAACCCGCCTACCTCCGATAGCTGGTTAGCTACTGTTAGCTCTGGGTTAGCTCCGTTAGCTTTTAGCTACAGGCAGCTCTGAGTTGGATGGGTGTAAATCATCCACCCCCTTCACAGTCCCCCTCTCAGCTCCACCTTTTTGACTATTTTTGGATTTTCTGGTAATGATGACACACGTGATGCAGACAAGATGGCGACGGTAGGAGCGGCCTAATGAGCTTCAATTCAGCTCTTCAGAAACCCACGGGTGACGTCATGGAGGCTCTGTCCATCTTCAGTCTATGATATGAACCTTATTATTGTGGAGCAACTCTTTATTTACTTTAGGTGTGTTTTCTGACTTAAAGTGTTAAAGGAGACTTCTGCTTTATTTCAGTCTGCTGTATTTTCCATGTCCACAGGTTCTAAATTGGGCTGACAATGGAAAATTCGTATTGAAGCAGCCATTAATGAGGCGTAACTCAGCCTCTGTCTTGCATCCTGTCTCCTCTCTGAGCTCTCTCCAGTCAGTAAAAGTCAGTCCAGTCATGACTCTTGTGTTATCTCTTGTTCTGTCACTTTCCCTCTTTTCCTCACTTCCACCAAAAATGTCCTCTAGCATTTCTTGACTGACTCAGCCACAGTACACAGTACTGGTGTGTGACGCATGCCATAAAGTAAAACCCAGCTGGAATGTATTGCTCCAGGCTGGAAAAAAAATAGTCGTAAAGTGTCGTTTCTAAGCCTTTGGGATGCTGCGGGGCAACGACAACTCAAGGAATGAACATAATAAATGTCAGTGTGCAAACAAAATAAATCAGAAGCAAAGACTTTTGAGGTTGTAAAATTATGTAGTGCTGCTTTAATGAGAAGCTATACAACATAATGTTGACCAAATATAGGCAGAATGTGTGATTCGGATCTTTAATGGCAAAATGTTTGCAGCATCTCTGATTTATAAACAGTATAAATACCTCATACAGTATAAAACAGTATGAGGTTGTTTCTCCCATTTCTCTCTAACTTGAACTCAGATATTTCTGCATACAGATACACAACAAGAATTTAAATAGAAAAAGAAACTTCTGATTCTCTTGTGATTCTGTTTAGGACAGCTGTGTAGTACAGACCTGGTGAGTTGAATTTCTCTTTCTGACAGCATCAGAAACACAACTGCAAAAATCAGTGCGGATTGTGGAAAACACACAACGTGCACATGTAAAATCTAGAGTGATGGTTTCATTGGAGAGAAAAAAAACAACTAAAATTTACATAATTTTGAAGATATTGTCTGACAGGATGTTCTGTAGCCAGGACCTAAACAAAAGTTGGTGCAAAGGTTTGTTTACAGGTGATGGAGTTATTGTCCATCAATAAAAGAACATTATAATAAAACACGGGGACTGATCTGCTACCTTTTACAAAGGAAGCTGCCATCTGTTTCCCATATTTGATTCTTGCATTTCAGGGTTACTTGGCATTGAAGTCAATCCCAACTCCCAGCAGGCAAAAAATAGGGTACACCCCGGTCAGGTTGGTGGTTCATCACAGGGCCAAACAGTAAAAGAAAAATGCTTTTTTCTTTTTTTAAAGGTGAAATCAAGGGTTTTGGAAGTACAACCAGAAGCACACATTTAACTGCACAAAAGAAGAGATGAAATGAAGACAAAACTGAAATATTTGTTTCTGGAGCCGAGGAAGAATGATGAATCAGCAATCTGCTTCAAACAGCTAAATTAAAAACCAACAACCCCACCAGAAATCTGGGGGTGGTCATAGACTCAGATCTGAATTTCAGCATCACATTAAGACAGCTGTTATCACTAAAATAAGATATCAAGAATGAAAGGCCCGATGTCTCAGCAGGATTTCTGTATTTATCTTCAGTAGGCTCGACCAGTGGTTCCAACCGACCTGCCTTGGGACCCCCTTCATGGACCGCCCTGCCCCACCTCTTGCTGAAACCAAGCTTGGTTTAATGCTTTCATTATCCCCATATAGTATTCTGGCTGAGTCCTGTTCTTTAATAAAGCTAAAGTTAAATTAACAATATACAGCCTTATTTTTTTTCTTATAATAAGGACAATGTGTGGACATTGCAGCAGTTTTACATCAGGGTTAAAAACTTTTCTATTTGCTGCTTTTTATCTTATTATCTTTAGCTTATTTTATCTCTTTGGGAGAGGATCCGGCTTTCGCTGGTGCCTGCTCTGTGATTGTAGAGGCCAGGCTCAGCTAGCCGGTCAACGGTAGAACCACTGCCGGCAAACATCAGAGCTTCACGTCCCAGACATGCCTCTCCAGTGTTACTGTTTATTCTGCAACTAACAATATTCAGAGTATGTCTTTCAGTTTCAAATTCACTTTTCAAAAACCTTCTGTTTTCCATAATTTGAGATATTTTATTAAAATATTCTTATTATACAGAATCGGCTCACTTTGCATTTTTATGGAAGGCTTTCTAAGTTCTGTTGTTTTCTACACAGTGCTGAAGCATTCTGTTGCATAAATCTACATATTAATTTTTAAAAAGTATCTTAGTTTAAGTCCTAATATAATTTCTTGTTGCTCTTGTGGTTGTTGCTAATCTTTATCAATTAGTTATTTTAATTAAACCAGTTTAAATAAGGTTGATATGAGATTCAGATCCACACTACTTACTGCGGATGTTGTTCTCAGTCTCCTTAGTATTATTCTACTGAGCCATCTGTGATCTTTGCTGTCCCAGCCTTTCAGTTTGAACATCCTCACACCCATCATGCTAATAGACTACCAGGTATTAGACTTAGCCCTTGGCATCTGAGTCCTCTATTAATGTTCCCACTGGGCTGGTCCTATCAGCATGTGGCCAGCTGCTTGTACACCCCATCATTCATCACATTTAAATTAATTCACACTTATAATAGTATTAACTGCTGCACACAAAGTGGATTTATGAATATTATACTTTTTTTTTTCTTGGGGAAGCTCTACTATAATTGCTCATCATTCTATAATAAAGTGAATTTGCTGTTTTGAATACACAAAGGGGACCAAGAGGAAACAGGTTGAGCTTTAAAATAATCCTTAAAAATGCTGTGCAATAAAAAAAACTTATAGAACTGCTGCTTTGTGAGAGAGACTCCAGAGAGCCAGAATTCAAGTTTAATTAGGTAGACATTGTCCAGAATATATAGATTTACATGTAATTCCTTTTCAGTTTTCAGCGTAATCCTGCTGCTTAACATTTCACCACCCCAGAGTATTTCCGTCTGTAAGCTCCTATTCCAACTCTGGGTCCGTTCTTTTGTAGGTCCCAGATAGTGCTGAAGTTATTGTTAGTGGACACAGAAATGGGGATTTGTCTAATTTAATTACAGCAGTTGAGCCTGTCTGCTTTTGTGCATTATATTCAAATGTGTTCACAAGTACAGAGCAAAGAGTTGGGTTTGTGCCTGGAATTTACTAAACTAAAGACAACTAGCGAAAAAGAAAAGCTGTGTGGAACCAGCTGCTTTGCACTTCCTTCAGTCTCTCTGGTAAAGAATATTCAGATCACAGCTGCGCGATGCAGCATTGATGTTGACATTTGAACTTATGTTGGTCAGTAAACCAGAATCTCTGTCTACCAGGGGCGCAGCAAAGATGTATGTAGCTTGGGTGGCCATGGCCACCACCCGCTCCACCCCTCCATTTGTACAGAAGTTTTTGAGGCAACTGAATGTAGTGCAGAGTTGGACACAACAAAGCATAGATTGAATAAAAAACAATTAAATAAATGAAAAAATACTTCAACTGCCCCTCCTCCTCCCCAGCCCGACTCCAACCCACTTCCAAGGCCAAAGCACAAAGGGATTATGTTCTGAAAATAGTTTTAAAGGACCATAAATATAAATAAAATGAAAAAATAAATTAATACATTCCCTGTAATGTTGCAGTAGAGATAAATATTCATCATAAAACAAATAAAATGAGGTTATAAATAAATAGGATTAACTTGCAGATTGGATGTAAATACAGAAATAAACCCAAATACTAAGAAGCAGAGCGGGTTAAAAATCATGGATTAATAGACCAAAGATAACTAAAACTGAGCTGAGATCCTTTTCAGTGTTTTTTTTCTCTCTACATTGCAAATGCAATATAAATATTATTAATATTTTCAATAAATAAATGAAAAAAGTACTCATGTTATAATTCATGTGTTGATATGTAAGCATCATATTTTGGAAACGAGGCTGCACACCTGGCAGGCAAGCCTCCTCACTTATTTCCCATCATGTAAACGTGGTCCTGATTCTGTCACATTAATGCTCCTTGTGCATATTTCATAAACCAGACGGAGGAAAGCTGAGAAAATTTGTCCATTTTTCACGGCAGCAATAAAGTTTTCATTTGTAAAAAAAAAAAAAAAAACATTTTCTTGCATTTAATCTGAACTATATGCAAGTTACACACATTTGTCCTTCTTAAATACTAGTTTGTTTGTTTTTTAATATGGAAAGGTATTGTTGAGTGTAAACATTGTTTATGCATCCGGTCACTGGCAGAGGTCGAGGAAGAAGAGAAAAGGCAGCAATTTAACAAGCCACGCTGTCATTGTCATTCCCAGCCACCCTGCATCATGTGGATGTGAATTTAAAGAGAAAGGAGCTCCAGAGTCTTCACAAAGCAATTAAATGTTGATCCGTGTAGACGCTCTGATCCACTTAGACGTTCAGAACAGTGCTATATCACTACTGAATGTGACACTAATGCACAACTCACTTGGTCGGTTGCTTGTTGCATAATCTACTTTTGTACCATCAGCTGTTAGTGCAGCATGAAGGAGACAGGTACAGGTTCAGGTTTTCAGTGGCATTTGACTCATATTCTGAGGAAAAATGGTGGAAAGTACAAACTGCCTTCCCACTTCATGTTTGGCAATCTATGACGGACACTGCAGAGTAATTTAAAACGAGGCCTCAAAGGATGCTGAGCAATAATTTGCTCACAGACTCATCATGTATCCGATAGGGCAAAGATTCCTCTGAGGCTGGAGAAGCAATAATAATCCTGATAATAATTGCACTGCTATTTAGGTTTCGTAGACATCACTCAGACTCCTTTGTTGAACTCTTAAGTGTCTCTATAGGTATGTAAGGACATCTTTGTCTGGACGTGTTATTTCCCAGAGGTGCGCCAGCAGCCATCTCTGTGGTGAATCAGTATTGTATATACTCCTAAAAGACAACAATACAGTCATTTGTTTTTTGACCCACGACAAATCTTTTCTGTATTTCTACATGTATGTGTCCACATTCCTTTTATAATCCAAAAACGATCAATACCCGTACCACCAGACTGATTACAAGAGATGTAAGAAAGGTTCATTCTGATCAATACTTTTGCAAACACATTAAACTTGAAATGAAAAGCTATTGTCTATTCAAAAGAACTTTTTTTTTCAATATAGCCACACTCAACGTGGCATTCAGAGGACGTGTTGGTTGGACGGTTGTATGAAATCATCATTGTATTGATCTGTCCTCTACTGTGCAGACTCAAAGACCATCAGAGCCTCAATCCTGATGAAAACCTTCAGGGATAAATGCTCATTTTCAACCAGCATAACAACTTTATACGTTTAAGTACTGATAAAATAATTCTAGGGGAGGGGGACTATGAAGGTGATTTACACCGATCCAACTCAGAGCTGCCTGTAGCTAAGAGCTAACCGAGCTAACCCAGAGCTAACGGTAGCTAACCAGCTAACGGAGGTAGGCAGGCTAAAACTAAGGCAAACTGGTAGCCGGCTAAAAACCGCCGATGTGCTGCTTTCCACGGATATTGGATACCTGTCAATCAAAAGGACACACCCCTAATTATGCCGAAATTCAAGATTAAATAACATCCAAACGAATGAGTTAAAAAAAGATTCACCACTCACAGTTGTCATGAAGGTAAACTTGACCTATTAATCCTAAAATGTTTTTTTGTATCAGGCTTTAAACATGTTTACTTTTGCTGTATAGTTGGTCTTTTTAACACCAGTGTATCGGGATTGACTCTTTCTTGGATCCAGCTCATAGTGGATGAGGGGGGGGGGCTGCACATTTTTCCACTTCCGCATAGGCCTCACATTTTATCTGGCGGAAGTTGCCGCTTGGTAGTGAACCATGACTCAAACTTCCTGCTGGTGCCAACATCTGTTTCTTATCCTTATTTATTGATTTATTACACATGCTCAGAAGAAAAAATACAGAATTAATCTGATTTTTGGTATAAATGCAAGAAGACAGCGTGATGATGGGGAGGAATTTTGGTGTTTAACCATATCAGTATTTTTATCTGATAAAGCAGATCACATGATGCTGTTTACATGATCACTTGAATAATCTGATAATAATCAGATGTTTGGTGTGCATGTAAATAGATTCAGTGTGTTCAGGTGAACCAGAACCTCTGTTGCATCAAAATTAGTTTACTGATTTTCATGATGCTGAATAATCTCGAATATCTGATTTATGATAATCTGACCTTACTTCACCCGTTCCTTTTCTTCTCATCTCCAAGTGCTCCTGCTGCTTTAAAATCTTCATATTTCCCATTTTTTTCCTCTTTGCTAGTGTTTACATCAATCATATTCAATTTGTAAATAATCTTTAATTGATGCAGCTGTTGGATTTGATAAGGTTAATTAAATCAATGCATACAACCAATTAATCAAATAGATTGGCTTAATAAAATAAAAAACACCAATGACAGCACTGGTTTTATACCAGTAGAAAAGAAGCAAATACATATGAAAAAACCTAAATATGATGCAAATTGCATCTTCCAGAACTGGTTGCTTTTTGCTGGAAAAATTGGAAAAAATCCACAAAACATGAAAACAAAGATTCCTACTCTCTGGAAAACACGTAACAAGCTGTGAAACTTGCAAAAATTGGGTTTTCCTAAGTTTTCTGTGTAAATAACAAAAGTAAAAATAAGTAAAAATCTTGTCACTTATGCTGATGATAACACGCCCACCAGCATTATGGTATGTTAGAAGTACAGTATAATGTGACATGAAACGGTAAGAACTGAAGCACGTAAATAGATGTACCCTTTTAGGTTCAAATGTTTGAAGCAGCTTCTTCCTCTCTTATTTTACTGGTATTCAACAGTGCATTAAGGAGCCTACTGCCAATACAAAGCACATCAGTTAAAGGGTTTCCAGTAACTTTAATCAGGCAGCTGCCTGTCTGCTTCATGTATAATTTAAGTCGATCTTAATGCCTGCACCTGTACAGACAGCCAGACTTGGGAGCACAAATTAATCTGTGTTTGATTAGAGAGCTGTGCTGAAGCGCTCTGTGTTAAAAGCAAATATCACAAACAGGAAAGGAAGGCCGAGTGGCGGTGAGTAAACTTGAAGCATACCCCACCACACACACACACACACACACACACACACACACACACACACACACACACACAGTGCCCATTCTCCTCTGCTGTCTTCTCCTTTTGCACCTTGTTGGAGGAAGCCCTCCACTGAAGTGACAGCACACACCAGAGGCTGCGAGTCCCGTCGCCAGAGCACGCTGGCCGCTTCTTTCCCCAAGCCTGGCAGTACTTCCGGTACACTGGCAAGCCAAGCGTGTACAATCCAAGTACAGGGTGTTCTCACACATGCACATGGCACATAGAGAAAAAGCGTATTGCACGACATCGCAGCACAAGGGAGCATGCACAATCTCTTCCTGCCCTCAAGCTTGCAACCACATTTGCTGACATGTTCTACACCATATGTGCATACATGCTTTCACACACACTCTCTTTCTAGTATCCTTTCCTCCACACATCCATCTTAAAGTACCCAGCCAACACTCTCTACTTGCTCTCAGAGTGCCATCACTCCAAGCTTACATATGCTTGCCAATCCTGTAGGGCACCTATGAGACACAGCGTTATCTAGTGGCATGCTGGTCCTTTTCAGTGCCTGCTGTGGTTTTCAAGTTTACTTTAAGGGTGGCCTCAACACAGGAGGACCACCAAAATAGAGAAAGATGAAATAAACAACAACTTAAATTTACCCCAAAGGGTGGTGTGTGCAAGTTGCCCCGCCCTGCAAGCGTGGAGATGTTGCTTGATGCGACAGGTGGCAGCTGGGAACCACACAGGCCTCCCAGTGAGCCTTGCAGTTTAAAAGCGACATGTTGAAAACTAGCACACTGATTTCACAACATTAGCCAAAGTGCTCCAATTCCCACCCATCATCTCTGATATTGAGACAAAAAAGGCTGCAGATTTGTGACTTTTGAAGCTTGGTTTACTGATCATTTAGCACAAATGTTGTCCTAATTAACCATACATGAAGGAATTTACTGTCTAAACAGACTTGGAGACATGCTGGTGTGAGGACACGCTGCTCATTTGTTTGACATTTAACTTAAAGATTACTGTTAAAACCTCAAGACCTCATTATCATACCTTGAACTGGAAGACAAGCACATTAGATTCATTCTATTTACCTTGTCGTGGTGACTTCATTGGAATTTCATTGTGTGCTAACTCGACCAGCCACACTGTCTGAATGCATGATGGAATACCGAGCGCTATTATCACTGACAGACTAAAACTCAGGTACCAGGCTCCAACTGGGGATGTGTGCTGCAAATTCTGGACGTTGATGCGGCTGAAAACCCATGTTTTCTTTCCTTCAGCCACATGAAATCATTGCAGAATGAAAGAGGATGAAGAATTTTCCCTCATTTCTTCCAAACAACCAAACACAGCTGCTCATGTCTTTTTTTCTTTTCTTTTTTTGTAGGGCTGCAATAATCCCTCACTCGATCCCCTTTTAATTCTTGGTCACCATAGAAACAGGCTCTGTTGTCAGGTGTGTTTTGACATGTACACCATCCATGGCTATCACAGATTTACATAAATAGCTATTCCAGCAGCTTGTCTGTTTCCCCAGTAACACCAGGTGATTCTCCAAGGCAACCTCCGCCCACAGAGCAGGTCTGCTGCATCCCTGTGTTTGGGAAATGATACTCTCCATGTCCAGTTAATGAGAGGAACACGCAGTATACAGTTTTATGTAATTGGCTTTGCATTCTTACTGTTCTGCTAAAATAATGAGCAGGAATAGATTGTAATCACTAGAAGGTTTTGTTTTGTTTATATTTAGCAGCTGCTGGGAAACATTGTCTAATCAAAAAGAAATAAATATCATAACCAAACTAACATCTACCAGAAAATTTCATATAAGCCAGAATGTCAGACAAGCATCGATCGCTACAGGATGAAAAGTGTCTCTGTGGGTTATCATGACTTTTCCATTGCCATGACAACCACATTTGTCATTTCTTTGTCTGATAGTCATTTATGCATAAGTGCTATAACTGGATTTTTAAAAATTATTTTATCAGAGGAAACATGGAAACCTCTGGTTTTTTTGACAGTCATGTTAAACGAAACAAGTACAGCTCCAACTTTTAAGGATTCGTGCTTCCATTTAACTCAGTCTAACTTTGTTTCAAACAAAAGGACATTGCATAAAATACATTAATCACTGCTACACAAGCACTCACACTTCAATGATAGAAGGAAAAACCTGTTCTTAGCCAGATCATCAGTTTTATTGAGTTTCTTCATCAATGTTGGCTGTTTAACTTCAGTCGTCACATCTGCTGGTTTCATGACGCCTATTATCACCATAGAGACGGTTGGTGAGATGATATATGAATTCAGAATTTTGATCTAGAACATGGTAGAGATGATTTATGGACGTACATTACACGTTGCATTTACTGACCTTTATTTGTAGTATTGGCTGGTTCTGTTGATACGATACAATAAAAACAGGCATAGTCGCGAATGATGTGTATATACTGATTAATCATGATTAACTTGTAAGCTGCGATTATTCATGATTAATTACTTTGAAAGCTGTGATTAATCTGATTAAAGATTTAATAATTTGACAGCCCTAATATATACTGTTTATTATTGTGCAATAAGCCAAAATTATAGTAGTACAAAAGGTATCCACCAGAGGGCAGAATACAATTATTAGGGTCTGTTCAACAGGGGTTTGAGCAAAGTTTTTACCATAAAGTGATGCAAATGGTCTCTGAGACTGACTGACGAACGGACGGACGGATGGATGGATGG
>CM047997.1:22193821-22223761 GCA_026261665.1 Melanotaenia duboulayi
CTTTTCAAATCCAAAAAGCTGGTGTGAATGTACATTAAAACTATATCAGTGTTTGCACAGGTATATAATAAATGTAATGAATGAAAACTAACACAAAACATCATCTAGACACCAGTCTGTTAATTAACACCAAGCTCGTTTTCTCCAACCCAGGGAGTGGAACTATTTTATCTACCTAAAAAAACAGGACATTCAAGTGACTCCTGAAGATTATGTGAAGCTAACTGAGCATAAATCATGTTTGAAAAATCTATCATTACAGCAGCAATATAGTGCATTTTTCAGCATTGTATAATGTCAGACACAGGCAACAAATGCTCCCTGGTCTTCAGCTGCAGCATGTACAGCAAAAACACTTCAATCATCGACGCCACGACGGGATAAAGACCACACTCTGGGCCTTACAGTCCACAAACGTGAACAATTCTCCTTGGGCAAAGCTGTCAATAATGATACAAGATGATATATATGTGAATCTGCAATCAATATCTCTTAGCAGTGCCATAAAGTGTTTTTGTTGCACAGAGTAACTGTGGGTAGAGCAACACGCTGTAGCTACAGTAAATGAGCCAAGGAGAAGTGATGGAGGCTTATTTTGCTTCCTTGTTTTGATATGCACCCTCTTGTCATAATAGGTCTCTTTGAAATCCCATTTATTCCGCTCCAGGTTGACAAATAAAGGCCTAATTGAGAAAAATCTAAATTACAAAGTAAAACCATTTAAGCTAATGATGGTTGGAAGGGTGTGTTCATTTAATGGCTTACTTCTTTTTTTTTTTTTTCTTTTCCCACCACCTGTACTGTGTGGTCCTTGGTTAATCCAGCTGCTGCTTCATTTTGGAACATCAGTGAACAAAGGGGCATACGGAGAGAAAATCTGTAGGAACTAGAGCCCAGGACGAAGGAAGTTGTTTCATGATCAGTCTGTTGGAGAAAACGCATAAATTGCAATGACAGTCATTGTTGTGTTCATGAATTATGTTGCTCCCCTCCCTCCCATCACATTGCTGAATCACAGCTTAAAATGGGACCATATGCCCAGCGAATCCAAGCCTGAGGTCACCTTGAAAGTATTAGGATTTAATATGATTTACTGTACAGTCTTAGCAAAGGATTAACGTGACGTCTGTATGCTGTGTGAAAATGAGAAAAGTCAACACTTTGCTTAAAGGTATCAAAAGAAAAGGTGAAATAAGAACTGTAAAGGACAGGTGGGTGGGCATCTGATTCAGATTTAGGACTGTAATAAGTTAACACGGCCTTGCTGGTTGGTTCAAATCAGAGGATGAGGATCCCATCAATTTCAAAAAGTCTAAAGTGAGAGTGATGAGCTGTTTCCACCCTCCCCATCACCAAACCCCACACCGCTACCACCGCCCTTTCTGCCTCTCTTCATCCTCCATGTTCAGGGTCAAGCATGGCTTTATAAATGTTATCTGATTGCTGAGAGCTTTCCAATGCCTAGATCTGGTGGTGAAATTAATCTCTGACTAAAATATTGACGTACACAGAACCTATCAAGTGAGGCAAAGCAATCAGGCAATAAGGGAGGAGGTGTTGGAGAAAAAAAATTAGAAAAGAGAAAGGAAGAAAAAAAGCATTGCAGATAAGCAGAATCAATGGGACGGCATCACCCCCAGGTTTACGTGCTGTGCTAAATGGAGTTTGATCAGCTTCAGTTCCGGTAAAACACTGAAATAGACAGAAATTAATCTTTGAATTAGAAGTTTGACCTTTCATTTAGGTAATCCCAGAAATTTGCATAGGTTTTAAGTTATTATAAAGCCTGATGATAACACAAATTTTCCAATCAGTTTCCAATTCCCTTGATTGAAATGCCATTAAGAATTAACTTTTCAAAATTACCACTTTAATGAAGAATTTCAGTATACTAAAAATTGCATTACTAATAATACTGACTTGCATACTATATTGAGCAATAACCTTACAGCCACAAGGTCTGTTTAAGACATTACAAACTACTCAGACATAATTCCGCTGGACAGACCTTAATCCTTATACACCTTATATTATATAGTGTGCAGTGGTGCATTCACCTTTCGGGGTTTAGAAGAAAAATACAAAACATGCTAGTGTTAATCTTCTCAGCTAGGCTTCCAATCCTCTGTAGAACCTTGGGGGAATGTCACAAAGGCACTGTCAAAATGCCTCCTGTGTATACCTCCTGCCAACTATGGTAACAGGAAAACAATATAACAACACATTCAGCATTCGATTTGTAATGATGAGGTTGAAAAAAAAGAAGAGACTGAGGCAGAGTGTAAGAAAATTAGACATACATGTGTAACAGAGATAGACAGGCCCTTTTCATGTGGAAAATAGCACTAATTCATTTCCCTCATAGTGAGTCCTCTTGTTTGCAATATTCATATCACCTGGAAAAATGAAAGGAGGACAACCCCTGTTATCGGTGTAGTGCTAAGAATAGATACCCCCCTTTTGTTTCACATGGGGAAAGTAAATAAAGAAAAAAACTAAGAAGAATTTCCACTTGCAAACTGACCCAGATAACGACGACAGAAAGCTGGAGTCTGGAGGGGCAAACAAAACAGTCCACATAGAAAAGAAAGAGAAAGATGTAAAAACATAGATGGAAAAAAGGCTTCAGAAATTGTTCTCTTGACAAAAAGTTAGTTGAGAAGTAAGAGGGAAAAGGGGGATGAATATTTTAAGATGCAAGCTCTCATGAAGGAGAGAGAAAAGACAGTGAGAATAAGAACAAGCAGCTTCAGCTAAAGTTCAAATTGTTGACTTGCAAAAAGGAGTTTTTTGTAGTACATGAGCTGCAAAAGCTGCCTCCTGTGCACATTACCCCCTCCTTCCTCTTGACATGCACCAACAGCTTATTGGGGTATTCGCATGGAGAGGAGAAAACATAAATATGGCAACTAGAAGCTGGTTCCTCAACATTGCAAAAACATCTGCAGTTTTTGCACTTCTATTTTCATAACACTGTTTTGGTTGAGCTGAGCTAAGCTGCTACAGTAAGCTGGGCTGCAGTAGCCTATTCAGTGTGGCAGGAGGAATGGTTTAGCATCAACAATAGACCCACCCCAGACTTTGCAGCAGTTTCTATTATGATGCCTTAAGAAGTCTCTGTCAATCTGTGTGAGAATGATAGACGCAGAGTCGATATGCTAATTGTGCTGCACCAGTCTCACTGATATTCCTAATTTGCATTATTTCCTAATTCTAAACTTAAACCTTACGCCAAATGAAAAAAATGCTAATTTGTGCTGCAATATGTCATTTGTCCTTGTGCCTAGCTGGTCTGTAGCTCCTCTAAGCGGGGCCCACCGTGTCCTGTCAGCTCCACTCCCCTCTCCTTCCCACCCTTCATGCTGTGGAGAGGGGACTCTGACCCCACAATGATGACACTGCTGCAGAAGAGATTATAGACCCTGATACTCCACCGCGCCAGCATTATGCACACACTGCCCTTTAACGAAGATACACAGGCTAGCTGCCAGCCCCCGTCTCGCTGCATCAGATCTGCCTTCTTATGTTTATGCAGAACAAGTGACAGAAATGGCCCAAGACAGCAAATAACACACATACATGGATGAACATCATGATACATGCCTGAACTCAGTTAGAAAAATACATAATCATCAAAGCTAATACAAAAAAGACAAAGGTTGTCTATTAAACATACATAAAATCAATAAGAAGTCCCAGTAAACCCACGAGGGGGGTTTTTAAGTCTTAAATCAATACCACTAGCTTTAGACTGAAGTTTCCAATAAAGAGGGCTTCAATTGGCATCATATGGGAGAAGAACATAACATCCCCTGCTTTACTTTAAATGATATATGAAAAACAATAAAAACACCAACCATGAGTAAAGTGCAAATGAATTAGATCTTGGAAACTGCTGACAAAGTGGTCCCTCTAAGGCTTAAAACTTTTAAGTGTTACAGTCCGGCTCAATCAGTGATTTCACAGCAAGCTTTTATAGGTCAAAGGCAAAACAAGCACCATGGCATCACTCAGCAAGGGGCAACCAGAAATGTCACTTACTTGAAAGCTCAAACTCACAGAGAACCGTGCAGCAGCAGTTTTTTGCCCTGTGTGATTTGGTGATAAATTGAGCTGATTTGGAGTTTGTGGTCTAGAAACTAGAAGAGGCTTTCATTGTGGGTGCTTACACCTCCCAAACAAAAGCATATTGAAATTTCATCCCCTTTGTTGATGCATGCTGTCATGCACTTTGATTTAGCTAACTTTCTTTTTCAGTCATTCACTAAAGTAGTGCAATGCTGATTTGCATCCCCACACCTGCAAATAAATTCATCCATCTATCCATATCTATACTTGCTCTTTCTAGTCCAGGGACAGAATCTAAAGGCACAATTTGATCTAACAACTATGCTTTTGAACTATAGGAGAACGCTAGACCACCCGGAGAGAACATGCAAACCTCACAAAGCTGAGGTTTGAACAAGTAAACTTCATGTTTTGAGGTGATGGTGTTAACACAGTGATTGTGAAGATAAATAAAAAGATCCATGTTAAGGTCATGCTAATATTAGTCAAAAGTTTGGACATATCTACATTTTTTAAATTAATGGGTGCATATGTCTAAACCTTTGACCGGTACTGTATTTTTCACTGAACTGCACATTAATGAATAAATTAAGCACAAAAAGTAAAATGAATTGTGTTTCTTCCCTTTAATAATACCAGTTAGTAATTATACATTATTGGGAAGCTTGATTAGTCATCTTTACTATGGGGTATAACCTTAAGAATCATACACTAAAAGAATGAGCTAGACTTTAAGCTGAAAACAAGACCAACAGGAGCATATTACAAGGAATTTTGGTACATTTTTGGTGGAACAACCCAAACGTTAAGCTTGTTTACCAATTCCACAAATGCATGATCCTCAAAACATTTTAAGGCCACAATTTTATTTCTATGCAGATGATACTGTGGTTTTATTGTTGTGCTGCTACCCTTGTTCACCTTGTTTTGTTGTGCTGATACCCTTGTTTCTGAAACGCTGAAGTCTAAAATTAGTCATTACTTTCAGCCTTTAAGACAAGTGCTTACATTTATTATTATTATTATTGCTACTTCTACATAATTATTACATATTATGTACCATTCAAAACCATTACTTAAAGAACTGACTATCAATCCAGGAGTGTTAGCTAATTACAGAAAATTACAGAAAATAGTTTTAACTCAACTTTGTGCCCATCTGAGCAGAAATAATCTGTAGGTTGACTTTCAGTCAGGATTTAGAGCTCACAGAAACAGCACTGGTGAAAGTTACCACTGATCTTCTCGTGGCCTCAGATAAAGGATTCCTGTCTTTACTTTTTTAGATCTCAGAGCTGCATTCAACGGCATTGATCACAACATTCTGTTACAGAGGTTCAACATGTTATTAGGGTTAAAGAAACTGCATTAGGCTGGTTTAGGTCATTTTTATCTGATAGAATTCAGTTTGTTAATGTAAATGGTGAGTCTTCCTCACACACCTGAGTAAGTCATGGAGTTCCTCAGGGTTCGGCACTTGGGCCACTACTTTTCGTCTTATACATGCTTCCCTTAGGTAATATCATTAGACAGTATGATCTAAACTTTCATTGCTATGCAGATGATAATCAGATTTACTTATCCATGAAGCCTGATTAATCAGTTTAAATACAAGAATGTCTTAAGGATATAAAAACCNAGTTTGATTACAAGAATGTCTTAAGGATATAAAAACCTGGATGACTGAATTTTCTCCTCCTAAATTGAACAATTCAGGACAGAATTGTCTAGCTATGTCTAGCTCTTTCAGCTATATATTGCAAGAATTAGGGACATCCCATCTCAGAGTTATGTAGCAAAACTAGCCCATCCTGCATTGGATTACTACAATTCCTTTTTAATGAGCTGTCCCAAATATGCCCTTAAAAGTCTCCAGCTGATCCAAAATGCTGCAGCGATGATGATTATTATGATGATGATGATGATAACTAGCAGGGGAGATTATATTTCTCCAGTTTTAGCCTCGCTTCATTGAATCCCTGTTAATTCTACGATAGAATTTAAAGTTTTTCTCCTCACATATAAAGTTCTCCATGACCAAGCTCCATTGTATATCAAAGATCTCATAGTTCCATATATTCCCAACAGAGCACTTTGCTCTCAGACTACAGATTTACTTGAGTACAATGGGAGGCAGAACCTTCTGCTGTCAGCCCCCTCTCTTATGGAACCAGCTCCCAGATTGGGTTTGAGAGGCAGACACCCTCTCTCTCTTTAAGATTAGCCTTAAAACCTTCCGTTTAGATAAATCTTATGGGTGGTCTAACCATCCCTTAGTTAAGGCTACTGAGGGATGTTCCACGATACCCTGAGCACTTCCTTTTAATCTCTCTGCTCCTTATCTTCCATGTAAACATATGACATTAACATATTTCTCCTCTCTCAGCAGGTCTTTCTGGCTAAAAGTTGCAGTGTTTGTTGTTCTTTCTCTCCTGTCCACTCCACCGCAACAAGGCAGATGGACATCCATGAGCTGGGTACTGCCAGAGGTTTATCCTTTCCTGTCGCCCCTTGTATGCTCAGGATTGAAGTCAAGATTCAATGCAATCTGTTAACGAGGCTATTATTTATCATGAACTGGCTCAAACTGATTTGTCTGTAAACTGTCCTGAGATGACATTGTTGTGAAGTGGTGCTATACAAAGCCAACCATCTATGAAATGACTTTCTGGGAGCTCAGTGGTACCTTGTAATATATATATATATCATACAATCTGCAGTATTCATTAGAAAACAAGTTTATTTAGACAAAAATAAAAATGAAAATAATAAAAAATAATAGAAATAGAAACATAAAATAAACACAGTCTCCTCATGATCATGTGGACATTTACCTTTGAAAAAAGCTAATAAGAAGTGGAGATTTGAACATGTGCCGTAACCCTCTTCATCCTCATTCATGCACATAAACACACAAAAACCGCACACACTTTATTGCTCTGACTGACATTTGCTTGACCCATCATCTCTTAACTATGTCTCAGACCTAATGTAAGGATCCAATCTTCCTCGTCGTCTCCACCATCGCTCTCCACACAAAATAAAGCACCTAAATATATCTTTTGGAGAAAAAAGGGTTGTTGCTGGGGTGGTGTCCTCAGAGGTACGGCTGCTGTACTCTCAATGATGATCAATGATAATGTACAATTGTTTGTACCCTTGAAGTTTGAACCCTATAAAAACCAATACAGCTAAATTACCCACAGAGGTACAGTACAGGTCAACAGCAGTACCTTTAAAGGTACCACCTTTATACGACTTGCTGTTGTCACTGTCTGAGGGAATGAGTCGTAGACCGACAGTTTGTCTTGTTTTTAACTACGCATCTGTGGAGCGAACTGCCTCTATTCTGAGCAGACTTGTTCCTTATTTTACCACAGGGCACATTAGCAAACTCAGACTGGATGGAGTTGCTGAACCTGAAGGGTGTAAACAAAACACTAACTATGAAGAAGATACCCAGACTTTCACATTGGTATTATTTTATCTATAAATCCATTCTTGGCCCGATTCACTCTTACCTATATGATATTTTATTAAAGTCGAGTAAATATTGTCCCCACTCTAATGATTTTCTCTTACTGACAGTCCTCAAGGTGCGTACTAAACTTGGCAAAAGACTTTTAAATTCTCTGCCCCCGCAGCCTGGAACAGCTTACAAGCTGACTTAAAACTGCAGTAGCTGATCTTAGAGCTTTTAAAAATGTCTAAAAGGCTTGGGAGGTGTCTGTAACTTGTAAAGCTATATATGCTTTCTCTATTTTTTTTTTTACATACTTGCATTTATACTGTGTGTTTTATGTAGTTTGTTTATTTTTTAATGATTACTGTCTGTAATGGAATTTGGACTGCTGCTGCCTTGGCCAAGGCTACGTTCAATCACAGACTTTGTAATCTCAGTGGGACTTGCCTGATAAGGTTAACATAAAGGTTAAGTTATATCTCATTGTAAAGATGACTAATCAGACTTTCCGACCATGTATAATACAACACCAAGTGGTAATATTAAAGGGGAGAATTCAATCAGTTGAACACAAATTTATCTCTTTTGTGTTAAGTTTATAAAATGTCATAAATTAAGACATTCCACTTTTCAGCTCACTTTTTTCTCAAAGAATCTGTCCAACTAAACCCATTTCTGCTTACATCTCTATTTAATTATGAAATTGAATTCCTCATTTTAACTTTGGAAGGAGTCTAATGTCACTGAAGGAGAAATAAATGACCCGACTCCTCTATTAGAATAATGAGACTTGTGATGTTAGTGCCGGCTTGCCTTCCTCTCACCCTCCTGACCCTCACAGCTCCGGTCTCTTCCAACATCTTGTCATGTTTGAGGTAAATTATGAGATAATTAGAGACCTTGACCCCTGTGCTTACAAAGTGAATCAGCTTCTGTCCAAAACTAGTTGCAGACAGCCAAAACCTGTCTGTGGATTATTGTGATGCTTCCAGAAGAGTTTTAACAATATGTAGAAATAATGAGTTGGCAGTAAACAGGGTCTCAACAATCGGGTTGAGAAGCTGAAATAAAAACAAAAAGATAAAGTTTTTGTATGACAAAATGTCCTTTTCTAAGATAAAAATGTGAACATCTCCTTTTTTAACAGCTGTGCTCACAAATGAAGACATTAACGATCACTTTGAGCTCTGGAAACTTCTGAAGCAATTTTTCTGAAACACTGATGTCTGAAATTAGTCATTAGCTTCAGTCTTTAAGACAAGTGCTATTATTTTTTCTTTTTTCTTATATCTACTTTTAATTACATTTCTTTTGCAACAAAGAACAGAATAGCCTTTTATACAAGCCTGTTTTAAGTAGGGATTAAACTCCAGATAGCGTGAATTATCTTTAAATGTTCTTCATCCAATCAGATATTGTGATTGCATTAGATGACATTATGCTGGTACGGAAAGCTATAGTGTTTTTTTTTTCTTTGTATTTCACAATATCAGCAGCACAGGGATAAAATTTTGTTGGGTTCATGACAAGTTATGTTAAAACCTGCCAAAATGAATCTAAATAACAGCTTGGGCATGCGCTGATGTCACAGCGAGGTTTGTGTTTGTGCTGCTTCTTTAACACAAATTCAGTATTTTGAACTTCCATGATTTAAAGTACTCAAGTAAATAAATTAATCAGATTATCAAGAGGAGCCTTATACCCATAAGCCCTCCCTTGGCAGAGCAAATTTGTTCAGCACGATACAGCAACCAGACTGTCATTTTGCTTGTTATGATGCTGGACAGGAGAAGTTAAAAAAAAAAAAAAAACTTTAAATGAATTTTTTTTTTTAATCTTTTGTCCTCCTGTATGTTTGTACAACTTCTCATACCTTCATTTGTAACCATACACTTTGACAATAAAATAAACAAAACAAAACTACATTAAAATGTATTTGTAAGTGCCAAACAAAAACATCTTAATTTTCTTGAGTTTCTTGAAGACACATGGAGAGTCTCACACGTTGAACCACTTGCAATGTCATTAGCACCTTAAAAATAACTGCTGTCAAATATGAGTCAACGAACCATCCTGGCTTCATGTGAGTCATCAGCGTCATATAAGTCAAGGTGTGAACAGGTGTTTATTCATCTGGGGAGAAATCTGAGTGGCTGAAGTGGTTAATTCTGTGGATTGCAAAAGTATTTAAACTTGCTTCAAATGATCATAATAACACAGAAATCACATCAAAGCATAACGATCCTCCATCTCACCAAGTCAATCCGACATGTTTGAGCATTTCCCATTAAAGCTGTGGGGTTAGGGTCATTGTCATGTTGGACGGGGAGCCTCTGTTTCAGTTTCAAATCTCTGGAAGAGTGAAACAGATTTTCCTCAAGAAATTCCCTTTATCTTGCACCATCCATCATTCCCCAAATTCTGACCAGTTTCTCAGCTCCTACTGATAGAAAGGCGATGGTATTGCTGGAGTGTTGGATTTGTACCAGACAGCGTTTTTATTGATGGCCAAAATGTTCATTTTTACTCTCATATGTCTGGAGGACCTTCTTACACATCAAATAAACAGTTAGGAGGTTTTACCAAATGCTTGGATGAACTGCTCTACCTCAGTTACTGACACAGGAGGCATCCTGCTGGGTGATGTGAAGTGTGTGTGGGGGGGAGGGGGGTTACAGGAGAGGTGGCTTCAATCCCAGCTCCGAAGAGTAGTCTTCATAACTCTAAACAAATTACCCTGGTTAAGCAGTATTTATGTTCTCCGGACCTCCCAGACCAGCCGTTCCCTTCTCTGGAAGTGGCGGAAGCAGAGGATAACAAGTTGTGATTCGTCCCGGGGCTTTGGTTTGAGGGTCACACTGCAGTGAGCCAGGTCCTTGTTTGGATGTGAAAGAGGAGACGTCCTCATCACCTCTTGCAGAAGTTTCTAAAAGAACTGTTAAGGTGCCCAACCAGCTGAACATTGTAGGGTGCGCTTCTCCCGTCCAGGTCAGTTAGCTTAGCCTTTAGCTTCCTCTTATCAGTTTGAAGCTGAGTGCATAAAGTTTCTACCACCTCCAGCTGTTGGTAAACAGTGCCAGCATAGTGACAGCAGTCTGTTGTGGTGGCTAGCGATGGTTATTTGGACTTCATCCAATTTTTTATGTTTTTTGGAATATCTTGAGCTCAGAGAGCAGGGCTGATCTGTGGTCAGCTAAGAATGCTATAATGTCATGTTTGCTAACATGGGCGTTGGCCTTGGACTTCACCTGGTTTAGTGGTTTTTGGTGGCTTGTGTGTTAATGCATTTTTAAAATGCAAATTAATTTCAGAGAATAATCTCTTTGCAATAACGTGTTAAGTTTGACAGCACTAGTTTTTCACATTAGTATCAGTTTTGTAGTATCAAAGCACTTTTATGAATACGACATTGAGTACACACATACGGAATTGGACCGATACCTGATGTTGGTACTAATGAATCCCTTATTATAACATACAGACAGACACACAAAAGTAAAAGAAAACAAAACAAACAAAAAAGTTAAATATTTTTGTAAGCCACTTATTTATAAAATAAGCAGGTTTGCAGCCCCCCTCCTTCATTTAAACATGGCTGTTTCAGATTTACAAAGACAGATTTATCCAGGCTACTCTCAAACTGTCAGTCATCTCAAGCTAAAAAATGTACCATGTCAAACAATAGTTTATTGTTCTCCTGCTCTATCCGGACTACTGCATCAGCGTTGAGGAGAACCTGCTTGCACCTCATTACGTTTTGAAGCCCAGATTGTTATTGATATTAGGGACTTAACTGCTGCATAAGACCCTGAACCACCTATAGAAACATTAAGCTAGCTAACTAACAAAAAACATGTATTTGCCCAATTGAGCTTATTAATCCTGGAGGGACTGTGGAAGAATGTAACTGAACTATTCTATTCTTGGCACTTTGCTCTGTGCGTCATTGCACAAGCAAAGGAGCTGAGCAAGTGTGTGTGTGTTTGTGTATGGATGAGCGTGTATATTTTAATCCAAAGAGACTCCGCCCTGAAGGCAACAGCTCAAACCTGCTGCTGTCACATATAAACAATGTGACTGAATTTGATGAACTGACAATAGCAAAGAGCTTGGGAAATTGTGTTCAAAATAACAGAGCCCTTTTTTTTTATTACCTTTTTAGGGCTGAGGGACAAAATGGGTAGTGACACATGTGAACATCAAAATAAAGACTGTGCTCACATAATGGAACAGAACTAAGGACTTGGGTCTGCTATGATTCATAATTATATAACTACAACAAAATCTCCGGGTTGGCCACATGCACATGTGCACACCAGCAGCTTGTGCCCGCTGTGTGTATTTGGTTTGTTCTGTTGCCAGTGTCCTTGGCCCTTCCAGAAGGCAGTGTCTCATGTGATGGCAATGATCAGAAATGGAACAAAACACAAAATGATCCCGCCATCTTGGCAAGCTGATAATTAAATATCAGCTCTTGGCACACAAGTATGTAAATGGCCCTGCTCACGTCTGCCTCACCCACCTCAATCTGCCCTCCTACAACACTGATCAGTAGAGAAGGCTTTGCCAGGCCCTGTCGCTGGTGACTATTTTCAAAGAGATTATTAACCTCTTCTCTAAAGCAGATCCAGATCAGAAGAACAGCACTTTGAGGCCCTTTGGCTGAAGTGGATGAATGGTTAATGCTTTAGTTTGGCCCTCGTAGCATATGGGAGGAGTAAATTAAGGAGCAATGCTTGAACACAGATGCAGTGCATCAGGATGTGAGATAGACGGGTGGTGGTGCAGGATGTGGGGGAAAGAATAGGGATGGATTTATGAATAGCAAAGGCTCATAATTCTGTCAGAGGCCAAATGGATATTTTTCTATGGGCTAAGATAAGGCATGTGGTCAAAACATGGACAGGAGCTTATTAAATTTCACACAGAGGCAATCAATGTGTGGCAGAGCAGAGGGCCCTCTGTTAACATGCCAGTTTATGGGAGTGTGACAACTATTCTTGTACAGGCATGGATTCTTGTTGATGTTGTGAGCATATTATCAATGCTCCACCTCCCCTACTGCATACTGATTCTAAATGTAACATGGCAAAATAAAAAAGCTTTAAACACAATTAGCTGAAGATTTTAATGATTAAATTAAATTCAGACCTTCTAAATCTCTCTGGATCAGTAAGCAGCCTTTCTAACTGTGGCTGTGCATAAACACCAGCTGCCATTTTAACCAAATTGTACTGTGACTGGAGCTGAGGAGCTCCCTGTCGCTGGCAAGGAGGGATTTATCAATCACAGAGTTCCTGGCTGCAGCTTTTGGTCACTTTGACCCCCAGTGTCTCACTAAAAATGTAGAAAGACGTGATGAAGAAAAACCGGGCTCTAAATGTTAGAGAATATCCCGAAAATGCCTGAAGATTGAAGGTAACAGGAAAAGCATGGGAGCTCCAGGACGAGGATGAAAGATTGTAGAGGAAGAGAGAAAAGGGCATGCAGAAAGGCAAAAACAGCCTCAAAGAAAAATAATTTAAACAAACAATTTGTGGATACTTTTAATACAAGACAGCTAATTTGAGACATAACCCATTAAGCTTTGAGGTATACGCAAACATGAAGGATCCTATCATATCAGGTAAAGCTGTGCATTTTTGTGTTAAAGTCAGATTTAACTAAAATCCAATTAATTAGCTTTGTGTCTGATTTATCTCATATGCATGCAAATGATTAATTTATAGGAACACTCATTGACACGTGGAGCAGAAACCATCCATAACCAAACTGCAATATACTGTGTGCAATGAGGGAAAAAATGTTTATTGTCTAACTTAGACATACCATTTGGGAAAATCTAATCGCACATAAGAAAAATGTAATCCTCTGCTGATAAGACACACAAAGAGCCACTGTCTTTTTCACTCCTAACTAGATAATCTTTGCCTCTCGCACCTCTTCATTGACTTCCTCTATCTCAGCCTGCTCAAGATCTACACCCCAAGGACGTGCTCAGAAGAGGTAATGGCACAGAAGATAATAAGTTTTGATCAGAAACGGCTCAAATGTGCTCTTCAACTTTGCCCGACTCAGCTTACTGAATGTCTCTCCAGATAAATCTGTCCAGAAGATAAAAGGGAAATGTTCCGACACATTAATGATTAGTTGCTAATGGCTGATCAAACACAACATGCTGCTACCAGTAAGCACTGCTCTAATGAAGTCTCCCGAATACTGAGTGATCGATAACCTGCAGATGCCTTTGTTAAGTCTCAAAGATATGAGTTAAGAAGAGCATGGAATAAATAGGGGGATGATATACAGTATATGATCTATGACACACAGACCAAAGTACCCACAAGTTTCCCGTCATGCCGGTGAATGAATTGGAGTGCCCTTTTGAAGACAAACACTTTTGACCAGCAATATACTGCGTAATGTCACAAACTCCATAATTTAATGAATCAGTGTGTCTTCTCTGTGTTTTTGCTTCCGCTGTTCACTGCTTTCTCTCTGAACAATGTTGACATTTGACTCAAAGTATATTGATTCAAGCTGGGAAGTGAAGCATTCCTACACAACAACGTGAAGTGTGAGGTAGTGTGCAAAATGGGAATAAACAGTCAGTGAATCCCTTTAATGTTAAAGTTTTTCACAAAGGAAACTTATTGGTGATGAAACAAAGGATTATAACTGACAACTAATTTACAGTATTTCCCCACCTATCCTTGTACATGCACTCAAAATCTGTCACATTGTAACAGCATCTCTTGTGTGCATCCCTCTTTAAGTCAACCCTCAGGTTTTCTGCTGGATTCTGATCTGGACTCTGACTGGGCCGTTCCAAAACCTTAATTTTCATCTGATGAAGATCTTATTTGTTGATTTAGATGCTTGGCATCATTGTCACATTGAAAGGTGAAATTCTTCTTCAGCTTTCCAGCACACCCCTGCAGGTTTTGGACCAAAAGTGACTGGAAGTGTTCATGTTCACCACCCTGACTCAAGCTCCAATGCATGATACTGCCACCACCATGTGTCACTGTGGCTATGATTATATTTTGGTGATGCAAGGGTTTTGTTATTATTTTATTTTATGCAAAACGGACCTTTCTCAGTGAGGCATGGACCTCACCAGGGCTGCTATTTGACCCAGATTTTCTAGGAGCAGCCAGGGCATCAAAGGGGGGTTTGGTTTAATGGACTCAGGAGTGGGTCTCTGCTTTTTACAGATGATACAGTACTTTGGTTCATTATATCTTATATCCTACCCCTTGGTCAAGACATCAATAAAACAGGAGATTGTTGTTGCATGTAGTACACAAAAACTACTTTCCAGAAATTCTGGCAGCTTCTTTAGTATTGCTATAGGTTTTTTGGCACCCATTTTGTCTTTCAGTCGGTTTTGGGGGAAATGATTTACTGTGGTCTCCTTTTTGACGGGGGCGTGCACACTTTCTACTTCCAGTGTAACTTGTACTTTGCAGAGCAGTTAATGCTCCTCGGAGTAAAGCAGTTCAATGTTTTGAAAGGTTGAATTATAAAAGTAGCTCTGACTTAATGACTAAAACTTCAACAGCTTTGGAAAGTTAAAATATTTCACAGTTAATGTAAAAAAAGCCACACAAATACAGTTTTGTCTGAATCTCATTTCACGCAAGAAATTCTCAGCAAATTTTATCACTGTTTGACTGTTCTCAGCAGCTCGTCTCGGGGAGCCTGTGTTTCTTTCACTCGGTTGACTGGGAACATCTCAGCGATTGTACGGGCTTGCAGCTCAATTGACTCCAGATTGGTGAATATGTATAGGAGCCAGTCTTGAATAATGCATTGGAATAGGATACATTCATTTCTGTGGTGGAGCTTTCGCTATCACACAGCTGCAATCTTTGATGTGAATCCAAACCTCTGCTTTAAGAGTTGCCTTGCTCACCTGAATGCATGTGTTAGTAAAATATAGTCCTAAATTAATGTACATCTGTAGTGAAACTGGAGAAAAGATTGAGCTATCTCAACAAATCGATTGAGTAGAAATTGCTATATGAGGTCCTACGCTGATCAGACAACAATGGAGCTATATGTAACTGCTAAATGTCGGGGTAACAACCACATCATTGCACTGAGTTTCCCCTTTTTTTCTTATTCACATTACCTCAAGATAATTTGTAAATACCCTTTTCACCCCTCTGACTCCCTTTATTTTATAAACAATTGATCTGACTACCACAGATACTGCATACATAAGGAAGCTTGAAGGTAGAACATTAACATTCTCATAGCAGTTTAATTAAACTATGTTCTCTGAAAAAACCCACCCTGTATGCCCACCCTTGCCATGAAACTTTATTACTTTTAAAATTGGTTAAAGAATAAATAAAAAGAGCAAATTCACTGTCAGTCCTTTTAGATTACACAAGCAAAGAGCGAGTGAGTGTGTAGATGAACAGAGATCATTGGGAAATATGCAAATAGCCAAATGAATACAGATCAGGCTTCTCCTCGGTAGGAGATGAATACATTTTCCTCTCATCTGCATGTTGATGAACAACAAAAGTTTTTTTTTTTTAGACTGTATGAGGCTTTCATGCTCAGCTGTTTGAAATAAAAACAACCTTTACAGAAAAAAGTGGATCAAAAACTAACAGATTTATATTTTGTCTGTTTGAGTTCAAATGCTCATATTTACATATTTTTTACTCTGGAGTTACCAGTCCCCGAGTATTTATACTATCACTTCCTGCAGGAAGGTAATAATTTCTGTGTAATGTAGTCTCGTCTCAGGGCATCTGACAGAAGAACTGAGTTCTGAGTGACATCTAAAGTTGAGGTGAAAAAAAGCAGTGCTTTGAGAAGCATCCTAACCGAAAGCTATAAAAGCTCATTTCCAAACTTATTAGTACAAGTGAATACAGTTGTGCATGTGAGTAGAATGAAGAAGTAGTTTCATCTTATTTCATAGGGTGATTCAAGTCCCTTTGGAGAAATAACTTTTTTCCTTTCCACTGTCGCCATGTATAGCTCAAGATGGGGATTGAATATAAGTTTAGTATCAATGCAATCTGTTGGTTTCCTATAGGCTTTTTATTTATTATGAATTAGCTTCCATGAATACTGACTGGATGACAATGTATTGGCTTGAACTGATCGTATAATATGACATTGTTGTGAATTGATGCTATACAAAAGAAGCTGAATTTAACTGAATTAAGCCCTGCTCACACAATCCAGAGGCCTTAATCATGAACATATGTTCATTCCTTATCTTCTTATTTGACCCCCTTTCAACTATTTATTTTTATAAATACTATTTTATGCTAAGCATTTGGAGTTTTTTGTCACTATTTTGAATAGTATCGGCGTTCAAATCCAGACACAACTGTCCCCAGGCTTTCTTCAAGCAACAGCAGAGCGTTCATGAGGAACAGTTAGAGGTTTATAGTCCTAAAGTGGAGCGAGTGCTCCCCCAGCCCCTGTGGCATGAACCTACTATATCTTTTTAATGAGACTCTCAGTGCTGCAGACCTCCAGGCAGCTGGCTGGAGGGGATGGAGTTTTCCAGAGAACAACTTGACATATATGCAGTGATCACTTAGGAGGATCCACTGATACGAACAACTTACCATCAAGACAAGATTTTTGAACCAACACATGAAATTCCTTCTGAATTCATGCCAGCAAAGGGAAGGTATTTGAATATAATGCATTTAATCCCCTCCAGCTCCAGGGATTTTATGTAAGAGTGGCAAACATTTTATCAACATGAATCAGAGTGGCATGTGCACAGATATATAAACAATCTTTTTTTCATGACGGTGTCATGCTATATAAGTAACTGAGCCCAACGTCTCAGTGTTTAGCTTAGCCGTAGCTGCAGGTCCAACCTCAATCTGTCAGGTTTGTGTCAAATCTGTATTCATTTTACATTGTCTTATTACTTTCATAGGGGTTAAAGCCTTAGGGAATAAGGCTCATTTATATATTACAGAATTATGAGCATATGAATTATTTACCAAACCTCACATGGTGCTGTATGGCTTTAGGTTGGAAAGGACTGTGTAAATTAAAAAAAAAAGAAAAGATTTACACGTTCCTTTACATGCAAATTAAAAGCAAAATCAATATAGTTGCACAAGTCAAAAGAATGGGCTGCTTCTCCCACGCTTGTATTTCTACAACCTGAACCAGGTTGTTGCTGGAAAGAGCCGCAATTTGATCTAATGTAATCATATTAAGTCTTCATTATTGGTTTTTGAATGTGTAACTGTAACACTGCTGTGTGGCAAATCACTGAGTTACGCAACAACCAAGCTCATGAAGTTAATTGTTCTTTAACTTTGGTGGTAAGACGATGTTAATCTGCAACAGAAGCTAGCAAAACACAATAATATTACAGTTCAAATGTCAGAAAAATACTGTTAACACTAGATAAATAATGTCTGGCTGTAGAAACGACAGCAGCTTGTGGTTAATAATAAATTAACAGGCTGTGCTTCATATGTTGGTGAAAAAGATAAAATGAAGAGAAGAGCTAAGCATTGTCTGAGGAACACGTTTTCTCTACACAATTCAAGACAAATATCATGCAGCAATACCAGGTGTCACACATTGTTTGTGCTCGTGTTTTAACATCTTCTGTGACCTGAAAAAAAGGTTGAAAAAGGAGGGAAAATACACTTTTTAAACACAATCACATGTTTTTCAGTGCCATAATTTAAAAGTCTAAATGAAGTGGTTGTTCTGCATGTTGCTGAATGTTCTCTGGACGAGCTAATTTCATGCTGGTTTTCATTTAGAAACATGTTTTTTTGTTGGAGCAATGCTACACCAAGCAGCTGGGAGAAAAAACACATCACTCCTGAGAAAAGATGGCTGTTGCTTGGGTCGGCCATATGCCTCAACATGTGCACATGATGATGGATGCTTTAGTTTATGGCAAAATAAATCCTAATGATCAGTTTTATTTTGTTAAGTATGAAAGAAACTGCCTTCAAAAACACTGGTTACTTGCTTTTTAAATATTTTTTACATCATTTTCATGGTTTAAATGTGGGATCAGATTAACTCATTCCCTCATTTTCTATGCCCACTATATCAAATATTTGGTCAATTTAGATTGTGTGTCATATAAATTGTGGATATATTCAAGCTTCTGTACTGTTGCCAAAGTTGAGCCCAGAATTACTTTAAAAGCTGTCCTGCTCTGATCCCATCTGGCTTCCCATGAGTCATCACCAACAAATATACCTATGCTCATAGCCAAGAAAAGAAATGAATGTTTTTAAGCCAATTGTCAGGTTGTAGCTGAGCTGAAATACAACAAAAAAAAGTGTGAGTTTAATTTAGAATGAAGCAAAATATGGGAAAGACTGAGACAAAAGGCAGAAATAATAAATAATAAGAGATAGATCTCTATAGGTTTTATATATCATATCAATTATCAAATAATTAACTTGTTTTATTTATAGGAACATTAATTACAACGTCACTATAAAATGTTGAAATGGTTTAAAAAATGCATAATTTGCTGACCTTGCTATGCAGCTCGCTTTTAAGATTAATGAATTATTGTTCCTGAAATGATCTCTCTTCTTAAAGCTTCACACCAGCAGCATATAAAAGTATAAAAAAATCATGAAAGAACTCCTAATTTATTTCATAGCAATTAAAACCATCGAGGAGAATAAAACAACATGAGATATCATGAATTCATATGGCAATAAAGAAGAAGAAAGGAGAGGAATACATGAAAAATCTAAGAGAAAAAAGAAAGAAAGACAAAGAGCTGCACATCAGGGCTTAAAAAGTAAAGCTTACTAGGAAGCATTAATCCTGCTTTACTACCACTGATCAGCAGAGCTAGCACTGAAACAAAAATACAACTCTGTTAGAACGTACTTTTTCCAAACTCAATTCCCCTAATCTACACAGAGACAGAGCTTACATGATTACATTTATGTTCCTCATTTCATCACGATCTCACTACCAGACAATGTGTAGCTGCCACATAACGACATTATTCATCTGCAACATGCTGCTACACCAACAAAACCTAAACCAAAACCTAAGCCAGGGAATAAAACGTTATCCTGAAATCCTTCTGCAAGAAAAATCTGTCACACATAAGATAATTGATGGAGGAAACTTTGGCTTCTCTTTTCCTTCCGTTATTTAAACAAGGATTTTTTTGAAGGTCACAGTAGCTTTGCTTTACACCCTGACACACCCTTACACACCTGAGTGGGATTGAGCCACAGCTGGAGCTCCTAAACAACATTCTTAAACACAATCATCCTGTCTGTGCAGACTAATTATATCCTGTCATTGCAACGGAGCACAAAAGGCCTGAAAGCAGGTCTGCTTTGAACGAGTGTGGCCAAAATGCCAGTGGGTCTAAGCAACAAATGGGATTACACAGTTTGGAACCACAGCAAAGACATCAGAGCTCCATGCTATTGTGGCTAAATATATGATTATGCCTCCCAACATGAGGCGAGGATGTATCACTGAGCAGAAGGTGAGAGACAAGCTTAAGTGACTTTTGTCTCATAATTTTCTACATTAATGAGCTTCATTTCATTATGTTTGGAAGACCACAGCAAAAAGAAACAGAAGCATTCAGTGTGGATTGAATAAAAGATAAGATTTAAATGATTGTAATATAAATGCTACAATGCTGATGTATGAGCAGGAAAGTAATTAGCATCTTCTATCAGCTTTAACTTGACTTAACTTCAGTTTTTAATCTCATGACACCTAAGTTGATCAGTCCATATGGTCAGGTCAAGGAGAAAAGCTGAGACAGTGCCAGCCTAGGCAGGAAAAATAAATAAATAAATAAAACCTGGGATTACTCTTGGCATGCTGTGTCAAATTATGAATAAATAACCCAACATGCTGTTAGCCTGGAGATAAAACACACACTATTAGCTTTCTCCCCCCCAAAATAAGAAATTAAAGAATTAAAAAAAGAAAAAGAAAACAGTAAAACAGATGGCTGCGCCGTCCTGCCCGGCTCACAAACCTTTGGCTGCTGCACGAACCCTTCACAATCACCTAAACATGCAAAACACACGTGTGCACACATGGAAACTAAGTTTCTTCTTCCCCAGCTGAAACTCTCCTTCGTTATCCTGTTTCCTTACTAACTATACTCTAGTTTCCTCAGAATCTCTGCTCTCCAAAAAGCCTTTCCAATAAATATTAATGCTGTATCCCATGCGGTGGGACAGGGCTTACTCACAGCCAAATGATCCTCACATAGAATAATGAAGCCGCTGGGATCCAGGTGAGAGGACGGAGGGAGGCTTATGTAACTTGCTGCCTTTTCAGGTAGGTTTCATCCATAATTTAACAACTGGAGAAGGAGATTATATGGGAGGAGATGTGGAGAATTAGCCCCATAACCTTGGAAATGCATGGAAAGAAGGGAAGCAAATATAATGAGAATGATTTAGAGTGCAAACAGTGATAGATGATAGTGATAGATGCAATCTTGCTGCAAATGCATCATGCACGTACTTGCCGAGAACAACCTTCCTATGAGCAAACTGCAGGATTTCTGTTAACCGATTCAGTAATGTCCCAGTTAAGCACTGGACCCTCACCGTGCAGGAACAATCAATGCAAAGACATCAACAAACAACTGTTCATCACATGGGACAGCAAAAATCCAGAAACTCAGAGCTGGTAGGTCTGCAGGTCTCCCCTGCTGACACTTATAAAGAAGAAAAATGGCTCTGACAGAGAAATTGATGGACAAAGTGGGTGACAACCTCACGTGTTCTGGAGATCAATCTGCCACACACACACACACACACCCTCATACCAACCCCCCCTTCACACACACACAGCAGGAAGACACGAACCAAACAACGAGTAAGGGGGGAAAGGGAAAGAACACAGCCATCGATCTGTGGGACCTTTGGGCTGTACATTTTGACCTCCCTATGATCACACAAGGAAGCTCTCTGCCCAAAACATGATGGCAGATCATCTCCTGAAGCTTTCTCCACATAAAAAAATGAAAATATAAATGCAGTTAGTGGGTTATTTACACAAAAATGATACACAATTAGATCCATTTTAAATTCATGCCACTTGTATTCTATTGCAACACAAAAATTTATTAAAAAATATATTTTTTTTAGGTTTGCATTTATGGAATCTACATTTAAGTAAAATGAAGATTTATTTTGGGAGTAATGGTGATAATTTTATCCATGTTAATACCTTAGATTATGAAATCATTTAAGTTGAACTGACAGGGGCTTCTATTGTTTATTCATGTTATTTGGATATGCGAGTGTCTCTGAAGGATATCCTACACATGCGCATAATTACCATGCAAATATATGCATGCATATTCATAATCCTTACTTTGCCTGCATGCATACAGTTATTAAGTGTGTAGCTATGCATGCATAATATACACATACCCTTGTGTGTGTGTGCTTGCCCTTGTATAAGTAAAGCTAGCCAATGCAGCGTGCATGCAGGGATGAGCTAAGAGCCGCGGATACTGTAAGGCCAAGGGCCGAGCAGGTGCCAGATTGATCAGAGGGCCTCTCTCTTGAGCCCCGGGAGGGCCACTAATGGAGCTGTCATCATGCTTTGTCCTTGCTGTCCAACAACCTCCTCTGCTGTCACACACATATCACTTACACGTCGCACACATGCACACACATAGTGTTTACCGGTCTCGACGACTCAGCAGTTTGTCCCTGGCTGGAGTTGGGACCGGAGAGAGTTCAAAGGCACACCCGCCTCCGACAGGCCAAACGCTGTGATCTCAGCAGGATGCAGAGAGAGTGAGACGTTCGGAGGCAAATGGAGCCGTTTAAGTTTTACATCTTGTGTTCAACGCTTTGACCCGAGGAATCTTAAAGGTCACAAAAAGCAGCTCAACGGAGGCTTGCTGAGCCGCAAGACACTTTACAGGGTTGAGATTTGAGAATCGTTGAAGACGCCACGGTCAGTGTCGTTCTGTGCCTTGTCAGAAATACATTTAAATTTTTCTTGTGCCCAACTGTTTCCATGGGAGGAGGAGGAGGCCTGGAAATGAAGTGTAAAGACCCTCTTTGAGTCTGTAACACTAAAAAGAATAGTTTAAGCCCTTTACCATAAATAAACATACATTCATGCTTACATGGACTGGTTTATTTTACATAGAACCCTGCTACTGTGCTCTGAATCTCTGCAAACTTTAAATGCCTTTTAAAGGAAGAGGACGATATGTGGTTCTCACCGCTTCAATTCTTTTCCTTTTCAGTTTTGCCTCTATAAAATGTGTATTTGTCCATGCGTGTGCAGCTGTGCATGTCCACTTAGTTAAATACTTTTAATGACAGGGAAACAAATTAGCGTGCTTATTCCTTCTCTCTTTCTCTGGCCTTTTTCCAATCACACTCATTTGACACAAAACACGCTTCTTACATGACTGCACATTGTTTATGCAATTCAAATTAAGTGCAGCTCTGCATCACGGTGTCATTTATTACAGGAAGTCCAATAGGAGCTAGTAGAGTAGAACTGCACAGATTCACAGCCAAATCAGCTAAATATGTGCATTAGCCTATCCCAAGGATGAATTACTCAATCATGCCTTTTCTTTTAGGCTCCTTCCTTTAGGTGTTGTCAACCCAGCTCAGGATTGTCACCGACACTTATCGTAGCTCATTTAGCTGCATTTAGCAGAGTTTGGACTGTAGAGAAGTCAGTAGCATGGCTGCCGGTTGGCTGGAGAGGTATTTTATAATTACCATACAAATAATTGCACAGCATTTTTCCATCTTTTCTTTAGTTTTAGACTTTAAAATGGTCTCAAGCCGTCTACTGCACATCATTTCTAATGTGTCTGCCCTTACATATCTGATACAGCTGGAGCTCGTTAGCTTTCTTAGAGCTCTGGCTGTCTAGTTCACCACAGAAGCTGTGTTTATATTCTAGTGAAACTAATGGCTGCATCCAGAGACAGGACTTGAAAAAACAATGTACACTGATCTGTGTGCCATGGGAAGTGACAGAGCAGTGTGGTTTCTATTTTGTTCAATTTGTCCCCACCTAACTCTAGCTAGCAGCTGTCTACAGATATCAGAAAGTCACGAATCACAAACAGCAGAAGCAGATGAACTTTTTGTGCTCTTTCTGTGTTTAAACTAATTATTTATATAAATATCCATACTGAAACAGTTAGTCTTAAAGCTGTAGTTAAATGAGAAGAACCAGATTCATTTGACTGTGGAAATTGATTGCCCTGCACCCTTTTAAAATCTTTTTGCATTAAAATGTAAAGGTTATGTTTAAATCAAAGTGGTCAATGCTTTTAAAGTGTGAAAGACTGAAATGTCAGGATTATATATTTTAGATAAACAGAAAAGGGCACCCAAGGATGTAGGTTTGCATGTTTTAATTTGGGCCGATCCACATATTCTTCAAGCACTTTTGGCTTTTCTGTGTGATCTTTAGGAACTCTCGTTAGTATACCAGTTGCCGTGTTCTTGCAGCCATGACATTTGCACCATTTTGGTTCAGTGTTCGAATGATGCTGGACTGCCGATCATAAATGTTTGGGAAGTTTATGGAAGTATTCGATTTAAAATTCCTGAGTTCCTTTGTGAGCTTTGCAGAGTATCTTGCTCCACCTTTGTTGGCTGACCATATCTGGGGAGAGGCAGCAAAAGCCTTAAATTTCCAAAAATAGCTTTCCCTTGGGATTAAAACAGCAGATGAAGAATGGAAAAAAAATCTATGAAGTGCACAAACTTCCAAGAGACATCATATTACTGTCAGAGAATTTGTTCCTTCAAGAATTCTCAGGGATCAAATCCCTTTTAAAGTAAAGGTCAGATTGACTTTACAAAAACATAATCATGTTAAAGTAAAATAATCAACATTTTCTTTATGTACACATTCTCTACTTCAACTTGATAGAATTTATAATTAAACTGGCCAAATGCTTTAAGATTAAAATCTTTAACAAATGTAGCATTAAAATCTTAATTTTTAATACTTAGTCCAGGATCCTTTACAGAAATTAGCTTCACAAAGTTATAAAATCATGGACTTTGTCTGAGAATGGCTCTTTCTTTGTGACGGCCTTTACTACAGCCATCTGCAGTTGCTCGTCCGCCAAGGTGGACGTTATGTTTTTGTCTGTCTGTTAGCAACATAACTCAAAAAATAATGAACGAATTTAAATAAATTTTCGGGTAATCACCGTAATGGAGTAAGGAAAGAGGTAATTAGATTTTGAGGGTCACCGCCTGGATCCAGGAATTTTTTTACACTAGAACTGTCAACATTCAAACACCCTCTAGAACCTGACTGTTAGCAACCTATAAGCAAAATAAATAAAGAAATCAATTACAAGATGACATCATGGTAGATTTTATAATCTGACATTGTTTAAACTGGATCATGTTGATATTCTGGATCTGGTGATCCAGAAGGTTGAAAATATGTGGGGTAGTGGTTGTTGGGTCTTTTGGGGATTTTGGGAGATGTCTGCGCTCTCGCAGTGCTTTTAGTTTGTTCATGAGTTTTTCTGCCTTCAGTTTTATCTCCTGCAAGTACAAAATGGATTGATCAGGTTCAATAATTGCATTGCTCCACTTCTTCTCTTTTAATAACTCCTGGTTTTCTTCTGAAGTGCATTTTGGGTCATTATTCATCTGAACTGTGAAGCACTTTTCAATCATCTTTGCTGAGTCTGGTTGAATCGGAGCAGACAGTAAATCTATGCAGACTTTGGAAAACATCAGGCTACATCTGTCTTCTGCAACATCACCAATAAACATTGATGACCCAGAGTCAATAACTTTCAAGAGATGATATTGCATGGTTCAGATCCTGAGCTATTCCAAATCCTTCATGTACAACAATACAGGTTGATGTTGGTTCCCTCTGTCCAAAGAAAGCTGCTCCGGAAAAGTTTTTATGATCAAGCTGATTTATAAAGAAATTTTAAAGACTCAGACTTTACAATGAAAACATACAAACAGCTCCCATTCCACCTGTGCAATCTCTGTTCAGCCATCTTTTATTTTTGTTCTATTCTACAGTCATTTAGCAGACGCTTTTATCAAAAAGCGACTTACATTTGAGAGCAAGAACACAAGCAAGGATTCAAACAAGATGGGACATCATAATTAAGTAGTAGTCAGACTATAGTCAGCAATATTCTCTATTATGTGCAATAATTATTTCTATGCAGCAATCTCAACTTACACTCTTCTGCTATTTATATAGATATTTATATGTACATTTTTATGTACGATAACATCGTATTGTAGCTATGCTGTTGCAACAATGCAATTTCCTCACTGAAGCACTAATCAAGGTTTTCTTCTTATTTTCTATTCATGTACTTTGTGGATGGAAATGCCTGAATTTACTTTTGTAAAGTCTCTACTAGTTTATGCCTCACACACTTTTCCAACTTCATGAAAAAGATCCTACGGTCATCCACCACTGCAGTCATTTCTTAGATAAGCTGTTGCATCCATTCAATTTGAATAAGGCGTGTTTGCAGGGAAACATCTACAACCTGTAAGACTGCATAACTCGAGGACCAAACTTGCCTACCCCTGGTTTATTTGGCCAGTCCTCCTTTAAGTTCACAACAAGAATCATAAAATGTAAATTCAACACTGAATCAGTTCCAAACCATTTTTTGTCTACTGATATGATGCAGGAATAATGATGGAATAACACACACCTTTCCACGAAACAGAATCGGTGTGAAATGGCCTATTAAATTTAATTAAATTAAATATTAATGGAACATAATCTCTCAGGTTTTCCTCCAATTTGGATGTATATGTTCCAGCTAAAATAAAAAAAAATGGCATCAGTCTTCAAACATATGTGGACCTAAATATACAGATAAATACAGTATAAAAATGTTAGCTTTAACAACATTAAACTGAATCAGTAACTAACTATGTCTTAACCTTTTGACTGAAAAAGGAGGTAGAAACTCAATAAAAGTATCCTGCCAGTAAAACACTATCAAATGACTCATGAGTGCATCAATAAAACATAACAAAGGAAGTCAGTCCAGGACTTAATGGGAGGAAAGGAGGGAAATTGGTATCCTCTGGATGCACTCCAAATGTTAGCTCTGGTAAGTAGAAGTCAAGGCTGCCTCAATATAATTTGCACCTGATTTAACCAATTTTCTGACTCTACTGCAGTAGATATGTCCTCTTTTTACTTCCATGTGTGAGTGGAAACGTCTGCTTCCGCCACTTTTAGAGCAGAGAGAGGAGGAAATGAGCGGTTTAAAAGACAGGATGGTGTTTGTGTGTTATTATGCTGAAATGAGAAACGTTATTCTGTGTGGACCAAAGTCGATGGCTTTAAAATAAAGTGGGTAGAATACAGTGTGTATTAGCTATATGATCAATATTTAAAGAAGAAAAATGTGCATTTGTGTATGTGTCATAGTATGTAAAGATAGGCTGCGAGAGTGTGCTGTTATCCATGAGGCTCTGTCATCACTGGTGTAAGACTTGGGTGTCAGGGTGTCACCCATCACTTGCTAGGCAAGTGATGGGTGACTTGTCAACAGGAGAAGATGACACTGGCAGTAATGCATCTCCCTGTTTAGAGTGATGGAGGTCCAGTCAGCTTTGAGCAACTTGTGCACACATCTAAAGACATACAGACAGAAGAGTGTGTTTTTCTCTCAGGCACAGAAATGCAAAAAGCGAACCTGAGAATGAGAAAGCGAGTGGGCATGTGCTTACGTCTGAATGACAGTTCAGACGTGAAACACTCAGCTGGATGCAGAGCAGAGGAAAAGCTTTGGATTTCTGGAAATGGGGGAAGGTCAAGCTCTGCAGTGTGACAGAGTTGTGACACTTTTTACAGATGCCCACAACAACCACATCTCTTCACCTGAATCTAAATAACCACCAGCTGCCGTCTCTCTCTTCACTGTCTGCTTGTTGCTTCCTCTGTTTCACAGCAGTGTCAAGGCTGCAAAAGACACATGAGGTATTGATTTTAACCCCTTGACAAAGCTGTATCTCTACACTGAAACACAGAGTGAGAGGAAGGAGAAATATAAGGAGGAGCAGAACAAAGGGTGATGTGAGGAGTATGATGGGAAGAAGAATGACAGAGGGGGGAAAAATCAGATAAATATAGACGTGACGGCTGGTGCTCTCTTCTGACCAAGGTTCAGAGAATGGACCATGGTTTCCCACTTGCCTCTCATAGGCTGGTCAGCTGGGAATACCTATTACAGTTGCTGCCTTGCTGGCTTTGGATGTGGACTTGGCATAACAGACCTGTGGGAGATTATTGGCTGCACTCTCCTTCAATAACCGCTACCCATCTCTATCAATCAACTCTGTCAGCTGAGTTTGTGGATTTTTTTCTTGCTATTCCTTCTTTCTTTTTTTCTATTTTTGCTTTCTTTCGCATGTTCTCATCTTCTGCAACACATTTCAGACCTGTGCACCCGATTCTCACAGTCTTATCTATCATATAAAGCTTCTTTTCATCTTCCCTAGTCTGGCTTTCATTCCCCTATTCAGCCGCCTTCTCTTGCTTGCTCCCTCCTCTTCTTTTCATCTCTCCATCACTTCATGCTGGTACAGTCCACAGCAAAAGATTCTATGAAGCAGAGTATTTGCTGCCACAGAGACAGCAGCCCACACAAAAATGACCTTTAATTCATGCTTTCGTTTCCTGCTTTTTCAATAGAGTGAAAGCACCATCCTTTACAGTGACTATCTCAAACTGGCCACAGGCGCTCTGCTACACTCTCCACTCAGTGTTCTTTTACAACATGCCTGCAGGGTCAGATTTAAAAGCTTACTCATCAGAGGTGTGGCCATAGCTTGGATCTTGTATAGAAAAGCGTTGGTGCATTTAATATTGTTTGTGAAGTGGCAATATATGCCACACACAATGACTTGTTTTTACAGGCTGAAAAAAAAGGGTTATCTCTTTTACTGTATGTGCAGCAGTGAGGGTCGTGGTTTAGCACCTGCTCAACAATCTTTTTGATCAGGCTTTTTCAAAAATGCACCTTTTGGAACAGTATGTGGTAAATATGTGCAGGAATAATGAAAAAAATAGACATAAAACCCATAACCAAACAGTATTTACTTGCAAAGTTTGACCCAATCAGTGTTTAAAAGCAGTATTCCACCAGCTGCTAACACTCCTGAATTAGCAGGTCTTCAGATATTAATGCAAACACACCAATTTGGGGGGCATTAAAAATAAAAATATAAATATGTATGTTTTAAAAAGTGAGAAATCAGGGGCCTCATCAGACATCCAAAGAGCTCCAAGCTGACTTGGAGCAATCTGCAGTCCAAGTTTCAACCCATATTTTATGCTAAATGCTGTACCAAGTAGGGCTACATGACTGAAAGCCAAGGACGACATGAATACTGTAAGAGAGAAATAAAACAGAAAACTTGTTTCACAGAAAAGTTACATTTATTCTAAGATAATGCTGTCTTGACAAAAGAAACTAAAGTAGAGCTCTTTAAACCTTTGCCTGTTTGTGTTAAAAGGTGCCATTCATTTATGTATGCATGTCTGTACTGTATGTAACTGTGTATGGATTTATTTTGTTATTCAAGACAAAACCAAAGAAACAAATGTCATACTTTCACCTCTGGCACTTCGTATACAAAGTTTTATTTGAACTCCCACAGTCTTCAAGATGGCAGCAAGGTACCCTTTGTTTTGTTTTCTTCTGGCACATCCAAGAAACATGTCTCTGGTATCTTTCTTCCATCTGCGATTGTTGCTATGTCCCTCTTGTTTCCACCTGTCTCTGTTACCCCACAGCCACACCTCTGGGTCCATCGCCTCTGCAGTCTTTCTCTTCTCCTTTTTGTCCGTCACTGTCGCTTATAAATGATCATATCATGTGTTGACTTGTCAGTATCTGTGTCCATAAGCACCTCTAAGGCTTTTTAGATAGTGTATTTTTCTGTACAGACATCATTTTCCATGTATACTGTGTTGCTACGGGATACAAGTTATTTGTATTCCAAAGACTTTATGGCCCCTCCTTCGGTTTTCCAGAAGAGCTGCTCATTTGTTTCTTGGTGTTCCTAAGAGTGCCACAATAATTCACGAGATCTGCAACAGCTCTGGCCCATGTTGTGACAGCAAAAGCATGGACTGCTGGAAAATCTCATTAACAGCCGAGAAATTAAAAGGATGGGTGGTTCTTTTTAATATTTGTGTCATTTAATCTCTTTTAAACAAACAGTAAAACATGGTGGAGGTGTCATCATGGTGTGGGATTTTCTGATCTGGTTCACTGAATATATCAAAGGGGGAAAAGAAGAAGAAGAAATCCAGAAGACTGTGGAAGTATTTCGGTCTATTACACAGTAATAATCTCGGTAATAGTAATCCGTTACCCAGCATGAAAATAAAGGCTTTAA
>CM047997.1:22224019-22247306 GCA_026261665.1 Melanotaenia duboulayi
CACGTTCAACTGCACAACAGCAAAGTTGAATGGTCATTGCTTTGTACTTGTATAATACCTTTATAAGATGTCTGAGATCTAGAGCACTTCATCTGTTTCTTATGGGGTTAGGGTTTATCACATAAACACTCAGAGGAAGTTCATGATACTACGCAGTACCTACCAAGCCAAGCTGAAAAGGAAAGGATGAACTGTTTTAAAGTGACTTGAATACAAAGCAGGGAATCGCTGGTCCAGTTACATCTATTTATAAAGACAGTAAATCTTTTTTTTTACAGTTCAAGGTTACCAATATTTTGTCAGTGTAATATAATCCCTGCTTTGATTAGCTTCCATGTGTAAGAACTTCCTGCGCCACATAGGAAACCTTCTCTTTCCCAACCATCACCTTCCACACAAGCCTCAGGCAGTCACTGTCAATATTCAGCTACAAACTGTGCTGAGCACTGCACTGCATTCAGTAGAAAGAATAAAATAAATAAGTAAATAAAACAGCATGCGCAACCAAATCATGCTTATTCAGTGAAGAGAAACTGGGACAGATAGATCCCCTTCTTATTTATTTATTTATATATATTTCCCCTGCAGTTTAATATATTCTTTTGCGCCTGGCATAAAACTGCCAAGCGACTCTCCATCACAAGCAAATACAAGATTGAATTTTGGGGGAAAGAAAGGGAAGAGGGCGGGTGGGGAGAAGACAAAAAAAAGACAGACTGTGGGTGATGGTGAGGAAGTTTGTGGGTGTGAAACCAGTAAATGCATGTGTGTAAGCTCAGCAGCAATGGTCAGATTTTTTTTTCTTATTTTTATGTGCTGCCTTTCTGCATGTTTTCTTTTTCTTTCTTTTTTTTATTTTTAAAAAAACTGATACGTGAGGACAGACTGACTGGGAGAAAAAAGACAGAACATGACATAATTAGGAAACGTTCAATTTGACAAAACACAGGCCGCACTGCTGATATTCAATATTTCTTTGATGCTTTTAGAGCATTATCTTCAATCCTATTTCAAAGCCACAACTCCAAGACACAGAAGCTCTGCTTTTCCTCACGCATATCTCCCATCACCTCCTCATTTCCCTCCGCCTGCGTGTCTCTCCCCCGTCCTTATGCCAAGCTTATACAGTATCTCGTGTGATGTAATGAGTCGTCTGGAACCATTAATAAGGAACTGGAAGTGAGCCGGATGACATCCCTACAGTGTTTCCTTTGCTTAGTCTCCATCACTGCTCTGCCAAGCAACACAAATAAGATCATAGTCAAACTACCCTGTTATTTAAAGCAGACATTAATGGGCATATGTCTAGTTTTCCATGTCTTTACCCTTATCTGCGGTGCTAAAAAATGTATTATCACCTTAAATATCACCCAAAGCTTAAGTTATATCCATGTCTGGTAGTTTTTATGTGGAAGAAACTTGATCTATCCAGTCATCTTAAAAATCCTGGCCACTATCATGTCATAGTTTTCTGATTTCCTGATTTGGCCAAATTCTCCGTGGACTACATCTCAGCTGCAATGCACACATTATTCATGGTGAAGTAGTGGTTTTGTCACTGCAAGGAACATCCTCCTGACCCTTTCTAGCTTCCCTAAAAAATTTAGTCGCAAAAATGTTGGTTTATTTTTCTCTACTCCATGTGCAACTACGCTAGATTTGCAGGGAGACTGAAGCTAAGGGTCAAAGCTGTTTCCAACACTAAGAGAAGATGAATGAGTAGTCAACTTCATCCTCTTTCGAGTGCACTGGCAAAGCCTGCAGAAGATGGAAAAATCAGAAGATGTGCCATGTCCACTTCAATATAATAAAACACAAGTAAACATAATTTCTCCCGCTTCTATTATAAGGTATCTTTCTTCAGGTCTTAGTCTGTTGTTGTGTGCTCTGTTTATGCTTCCCTTCATTCCCTGATAAGATCTGGCACAAAAAATAGAAGTACTCAGTACATCAGAGCATTTGCAGAAAAGAAACTGAACAAAAACCAAAAAGACGGGGATGTCAACAGGCCTTAAAAAAGTCTGATAAATTAAAGGTAATGACATCTATTCTTCTCCAAAACTCCTAAATAAACTCGAAGATGGGATAAATTAGAATTACAGTAAAAACAGGCCATGGAAACCTGCGTTATGTTTTAGCGGTAGTAACACTGATATTTCATGAGTCACTTCACAGATTTGCACTGAAAACGCATTTGATCCAAATTCTGCATTACATTCATTTTAAAGTGACATAACTGCTGAGATTTCTACCTGAATGGCAGCACACCAGTGGCAGCGTGTTGCTGTAGCTCTGGTCTGTTTGTTGATAATTAAAACATTGTCCCACTCCGTCCCTTGTAGTGCCTGTCATGATGCCATGCCAGCGGGAGAGTTGCTTCCTTTGGGGGAAGAGGCCGGTTGAACTTTCCAAAGCCCAGATTTTTATTTCTGTTTTCTAAAGGATGAGTTGAAAAAGAGATGTCTACGATGTAAGGCAGAGGCAAAGTGGAGAAAAAGGAGGAAATTTAAAGGGTTTTATCCACGGCTGAGACAAATATTTGAAATGCAGTTCTGCGTTTTACTGAGACATGCCTGCAGGAGTGTCATGTTAGCTCTTGGCTGTGGTGCTTTTAGTTTTGCTCTAACATCGGGGCTGAGAAGGTATTCAGAAAGTCTAGGGTGGAGTCTCTTAGACACACCTTCAGCTCACCTGCTCTCATTTAGAGCTGGCTTTTTAGGGACCTGCTGGAGCTTAAGTCTTTGCCATATTGTCTCACTGTTTCTGTGGTAATCGGCTCCTACCAATGACTTCCTTGTGCTTCATAGAAAACTTTATTAACCATGCTTTCTCTTGTGGTTCTAGTGCAGCCTTGTTACTCAGGGATTCCACCTCAGCATCTGGACATCTTCCACCAGTAGTTTTTGCTTGCCTGCTCACCCCACCAACTCCTTGGATAATCCTCACCACAGCCTGCAAATCATTCACTTACCCCTCCTCTGCTGGAACCCCTCTGGTAAACGCTCACAGAGCGTTCACTTCATCTTCACAATTTTCCCCTGGAGCAAACTAACTTTCCCTCTCTTCCTACAGAGAATTCACCAGACTGGATTTCTGCGGACTCAACTTCTGTAGATAAACTTTTTCATCCCACATCTTTGAGTCAGTCTGCTTTTGGGTTCCACCTTGTGTGCGACGTTTTTTTATATCCGTGACAAGAAGCATATTCTGGACTCCAAAGTTTTTCCTAAACTTGACTCTCAGAGTAATGCTTACAATGATTCAATATACTGGACTTTTTCTGAGTTTCTGACCATGTAATATACCAAGTTCACCTGAGTTACCTGCTGACAAAACCCCAATGCATCCATGATCATCTATGGAGATTAAGGCTAGTCTTTCCATCAACAATTTAAAAATTGTCTCCCTTTCCCTGAATTAATAAAGCACTAAACTAATTAAAAAGCAGATGAAAGTGGTTTTTATCATTGATCATGTAAACACAGCGTTGGTGAGGAGGAATTCAAGATCATGATTATTTAAAGAATTATTTCAGCTTTTAATAAAATATGAGGCCAAATCAGAGCAGACCAATGTGGCTTTGAAAAGCAGGACATTAAATTTATCTGAAGAATCTTGGTTTGTCTTCATAGACAAATATTCTGAAAGTAAAATGCATGTGACCCTTTGTTTTTCTTGTATCAGCTGAAACCATTTGAACAGAAGCTGTACAGGAGACTTGCAGTGACAGACCAGTCAGCTTTGATTTCACAATACAGCATAGGTCTCGCATTATGTAAACTCTAAACTGGGTAAGTTATTGTCATTTTAACAAACCAACCTTGGCAATAACTGCCTAACATGAGGTAAAAGAAGAGCAGGTATGCCAGCAGGACACCAAGTAGATAGTCCACCTGCAGCATGGACCACTCAGTTAAAAGACTGAGTGAAGACATCATATTTTGACCATATGGCTGACAGAAACACAACAGAGGATGCTTGACACAAAGCACCAGAGCAGTCATTGGACAAATATGGTGTCCCTGCTTTATGTGTTGCTTGTCCGTCTGTCACTTTCCTTCGTCATCTCCAATTAACTACACATTGAGACAATTAACAGAAAAAGGAAAATTGGATCATATCTAGATTGAATTGGACTGTTTTGAACCTCTTCATTTTCTCTTTGGAGGGCTATGAAAAGGCACTAAATGAATAAACTGAGCTGAATTAAATTATTGATTGTTCTGATAGATCAGTGCTTTGTTCAAGGTGACGCATTCTTTATTTGTGGGCTTTGCTTGGAATCTATGAGAGTCGCTGCCGTCTTTTTTCTGGTGCCACACTAATTTCAAGCAAATACCATCTCCTCTATTATAATCAGATTTGTTATTTTCTGTTCATTTTGCAGTTATATATGGTAACATTACTGTGGTGTGCATGTTACTGGAATCTTTTTGTAGGAGGTCTGATGCACAGAGAAATAAGTAAACAAAATAGGTCAAAATAGCCAGTTCCTTAAAAAGCAAGTATACAGTGTGAAAATACAATCAAATAATGTCTGCATATAGGTGTAGATAGGGCCCCTGGAATATGAGGGTATTTATTTATTTATTTACATTTTTGACAGATGTAATGGATAGAAGATCTAAACAACTAAAAGTTGTATAAGCCCCTTTTTCCCTTTCTCTTCCCAAATACACAATTCTTCTTCTTCTTCTTCTTCTACTTATTATTATTTTTATTCTTAAATGAATAGACATCTTTACAGTGAATCATATCCTTAAAGTTGCATAAACTAATCTGTGATCATTGACTTGTTGCAATATGTTATATTGGATGTCATGTTCTTTTTACATCATTATTCTCATTTTAAGGTAAATATTATTACTATTATAAATATTATTAATATTATTGTTATAGAGTTTTCTTTTGTTTTTGTCATTATTGCCCTTATTGTCATTAGTTTTTATGATACTGTTCTTCGTTTGACTCTTGTTCCTTTTGTTATATCTGTTTATGATGCATCTTCTCTGCTATGGAACAATATCTGGGGTAGCAGGATAACTAGAAAAGAAAAGACAATGACTCAGGGAGAAGCGGTGGGATTCAGTAAGCATAAACTTTTTACTACACCCTCAACGTTTTCCTGCTTCAACACACCTGACTTAAATTAATGGCTCAAGTGCAGAGCCTGTCAGAGATCCACTTGTGTTGCAGCTGGGAAACATGTAATACCTGCAGGATAGTGGGCCTTGATTAGCAGGGTTGGGTATAACTGATGTAAACCGCAGTCATGCGAGAAACAAATAGTAACAGCTCAAACCTTTACGGGGAGGAACAGGATGCCTCAGATTTACAATGCAGCTGTTTAACAGAAAACTGAGATACATCACCACTAAAATATTATTAGTCAGCTTTTGTTATTCATCTGCTCGGGAACACTGCTGTCTATGGTAGGAAACATTATCAGGATATACAAATGATTTATCTAGTGTGGATAACTTCCCATGTCTTGTAAAATATTACCACCCCTATTCAAAACACATCCAACAAGACTTCAGCGGTGAAAGCTCTATTATGTTGTGGTGAATAGAGGGAGTAAAACTGTCTTCTCTGTTATCTCAGCAGAGAAGACGACTACCAAGCATTCACTTATTCTACATTCATGTGCCAAAATGGGCTTGATGTTAAAGTGCATTAGTGATAAGCCCAAAGAGAGAGAAAGTTGTGGCAGAGATCACGAAAGTGAAGGTTGTGTAAATATGCAGCTGTGTGTGAAAGCATCTGTGTATCTGACTTTTGCATCACTGGAATCTGAACGGAATCTCATTAGTATTCAGAATGAGTGCATCCTGTTTCCATCATATGCCTTGTGTTCACCCAGTGTTTCTATCTATGAAAGACAAAGCAAGTGTGTGTCCATGCACAGAATCAAGCACACAGACAGCTCACATGCCTAGAAGTAAGCTTTAGAAAGAGAGAAAAAAAATCAAGACAATAAGGAAGCCCATAAGATTAGCTTTAATGGAAATGCAATTTAGACAAAGGCATTCAAGAAAGATAGCGTGCATTTGTTGTCTGCAATTAAGAAAGACAAAAGAATGTTCCTAGTTAACATTTTATGTACTAAAAAGAAGACAAAAATGGAAACCTGTAGATCAAATATAAATGTTTTACTAAGACTCAGCCCAGGGATTACATAACACAAACCCAGATTTCTAGCAGTTTGTTTTGAAACTTTTTAGAAAGCATTGCATGCAAATATGTTCTACATTTTAAACCAGTAATCTATGCAGGGAAAACACAGCTGAGCTCAGCTGTAAAACTGGAAACTGAGATACTTACACAAGCATTACTAGCAGTTGTCGTACAGATAAAAAGAAAATGTAGTGTACCCAACATTTACAGTTAAACATAAAACTAAAGCTGGTATATTTCTTTAAATGATAAAACAGGTTTGTTCCTCAAACAGCACTTAGATAAGGGGTTTCTAAAGTCGGCCATTGAGGGCCGCTGTCCTGCAGGTTTTCAATGCTTTCCTGCTCCAACATACCTGACTCAAATTAAATGGATCTAACAGCCTCTGACGTTTTCCACAATGACTCAATAGTTTGAGTCAGGTGTGCTGGGGAAGGAAAACATTGAAAACCTGCAGGATTGTGGCCGCAGCTGGACACCCTCAACTTATATAACTTTTTCTGTGAAAAACTATTCTTCAGCTCTTGGAAGAGTAACAGAGAAAAACCCTGAACTTTGTATGTTACAACATAGACTCTCAAGCAGGTCCAGCAGACCCGGCTTATAAATTATGGGGAAATACAAAAAAGAAAAGACAGGGTTTGATAGGGTCATCTACTGCAGGGTTCTGCAACTTCAGTCCTTAAGTTCTCTGTCCTGCAGGTTTTAGCTGCATGTTTTCCTGCTTGCACTCACTTGGCCCAAATTAATGACTCATTTAAGGCTTCTGCAGAGCATTAGAAGGTGTTGAGGATTTGAATCTGGTCTGTTGAAGCAGGGAAACAACTAAAAATTGAAGGGCAATGGTCCTTAAGGACTGAAGTTGAATAACTTTAGTGCTAAAAACAGACAAGACAGTCCCCAAGATATAGACTGGATAAGGTTTAAGGAGTTAAGGTATTTGGATTTTTATCACCTGGCCTCTCATACAATTAATGTAGATAAATCATAGTCTTAGCCTTTTTTTCTGTCTCCCATGCAAACCCCCCCCCACCCGAAAAAAATTAAATATATCTTGACAACTACAAAGACTGTATTTACAATCTTAAAAGAAAGGCAAGATATGTGCGATTACAGAGTGAATTCACCTGGGACACAGTAAACGGTTATCTTTTCCTAAAAGAAAATTCTGAAATTCTTGAATTCTGAAGATGTTTGCACCTTCATTTGGTTTGCTTCCACACTGTACTTAAGTCAAGCTAACTAACCCGCCTTGACCATGTAACGCAGTTACAATAGCAGCTTGCAAGGGGGGCTATTCACCAAAATAACCACTGACCAAGAAGAAAGAAGAAGAAAATCCAGCTCATTGACTGGCCAGAGCCAAAACGGGCTCCTTTACATCGAGTAAATAATGAAACTGCGGTTTCTACAAGAATTTGTCCTGGACGAACAGCAGGAGAGGCAGCAGGCTATCCAACATGTTGCTGTATGTCATACATCACTTTCTCTCTTTGCTCCGCTGGAGAGCCCATTGTCATTCCTATTGTCAGCGCACTGGACCAGAATTCACTAGCAAGTGGTCCGAGACCCCAGGTTTTAAAGCGGACCAGAGTTTATTTCTTTGGTCCATTGATAGCAGTCCTAAACCTTTGTACATGTCTTCTTTAATTTTTCCCAGTACTTTAAAGTTATATAAAACAATATAATAAATAATCTATTATAATGATTTAAGGAAAATAACTAAACTTGTGATATATGTACTGATATTAGTTATCGTAATGCATTTCGGGGATCAGTTCAACCTGTCTTTAACTATTTGCTGCATCAATAAAATTATAACTGAATGCAAGAATACTGGAAGGGCTACTTTACAGGTTAACACTAAAGTCATGAACCCTCACGCAACTCAAAGACTAACTTAATAATCAATGTTAACAACTTCAATCACCTAACAACTCTGAACAGTGCACAATGTTAATGTCTCAGCCTTTCCCGTAAACAGGGTCTACAATGACAGGACCCAAAAGAGGCCTGTCACACAGAGAGCAGGGAGTCGCAGGCCTGTGTAATTAGAATCAATAATTCATTTTCCCCTATTCTGCCACTGTTCCATTCAAACAACCCCTCACACACCAACGAGTGAGCTCCCAAATCTCCTCAGGGTCACAGTAATTGGACTGGGATTTTTTTCTTTCCTCTCTCCACCTCTTTTCCTCCACCTGACCAAAATCTCATCAGCTAAATGCAGAGGAGAGCATTCTTCTCGGGGTAATTGTCTTCGACTGCCACGTGAAGCTTTTGATGCCCCTTTCCAGGTGCTGGTATTGTTCTTTTGGGCTATTTAATTTGGGGAACAGCAGGAATTTTAGGTTGCTGAGTGTATGGGTGCTGGACAATTACAGTGTCATGCTATTTATCCCCCCTCGTTATAATGAAGCCTATTAGAGGTCTGAATCAGAAAGCTCACAGTCAGTAAGTGGATGAGGAATGGGACTTAGATTTGCATGTGTACTGGCTGGAATAATTATGGCACATCTTACATGGTGAATTTAATCAACATCAAAGAAGGAGCCACCCATTGTGTGAATGGATTCATTTTAAGTCTTGGTTCTTCCTTTACTGGCACTTTTGAGCGAAGGTAATTACACCCTGTTGTTAACGTAATAGACTTCAATCGCACCTATTCAAATTCATTTTTATTTCACAGATAGTTTAGGTCATTTTTTCTTGAGAAATCCATTATAATCATTATGTCCAGGCATCGTGACCACCTTCAGCATGGCCACAAATACTGATCATCACTACTGTATTACTGTCTTTCATCATAACACTAACTGAAATCGTTATCATCGATCAGTATTGGTATGTACACTGTCATCATCACTACTGTCACCAAATGTAGGACTCGTGTCACTCTAAACTTGTGAAGCGAATCACACGATGTCAAAAATCAGATTGCTCTGGGACATTATAAAGATCATAGCTACCTAAACATGTCTTAGCTTCTGCACGGGCACACTGCAGCTGCACATTTCTATCTGTGGGTGTCACCCATAGAGACATAGATAATGGTGGTTGTGACTGGCTTCTCTGTCACTCTGCCATTCCCATCTCCCTGGCTGGGATTTAATGTGACACTTATAGCTATTGGATGGCTTAGCCCCTAGATAGCAGGGAACCATGCCTGAATGGAAATGAGATTGTCATCTGTCAGCTACACCCATCAAACCACTGAAAGACTGACAAAGAGGGTGGAGGAAGGATTGAGAGAGATATTGGGTGATGGAGAGGAAGAGGAGGAACCCCTTAGATGCCTCTTGTGTTGGCCTCTCATCACTGAAGCCTTTATCTGATAACAGCAGTACTGTCACAACTCAGATGGCACAGAACAAAAATGTGGACAGACATGAATTATGGGTTAATATCCTGCAGTTCTTTCTCTCTGTAAGAGTTTCCATTTGAAGTGCATGATGTAAGAACTTATGGAGCATGTACAGGGGACAAAAATGACACATTTTCTAAAGCTGGGGGTTTTGTACAATCACTTGTTACATGAAAGCCAGAAAACGTAACCCGAGAGGAAAACCTTTAGACATTCCTCTTACCTAATCCATGAGGAATATGTTAGGTTAGGGCTACTCTTAACACTGATGCCAAGGAGACACACACTTCAGTAAATAACCATTAAAAATTCACATCCACATTTTAACAAAGGTTCAGGTTAAGTAGCTTAGCAGACACTTTCAAGGTTTTATTCACATTTTTAGGTTTCAGGCTAATCTAAAAAAAGATTTAGTCTAATGGACATCCAGTCTGTACCATACAATGACAAGGCAAAGACAGTTTTTTGGTGTGTTGTCTTGATTTTAGACCCTTCACTTAACGATTAGTTATGTACTTTTAGCAGCAATGTAGGTCTCAAATCTTCTCAGAATAATTGTACAAGTTTGGCACAATTTTCTTTTGAAGATTTCTTGTCCATATGGCAAGAAAAGTCCTGCCTTATAATGGTTGTATGACTTTCAGGTCTTACCAAAGATGCTCTATCGGTTTCAGCTCCAGACCAGAACATCCTAAAGTTGTGTTTCCTCCATATATTCTGAAAGGAACTGTAGTTGAACAGTTCGTGTTATGTTTCACTAGCTCATCGGATCTTGCTTATAATGATCTCAGTCATTAAAATACTCTATTGGCAGATCATAGACCACTCTACAAAGAAATGGAAGTCTGGCTCTTATTCACTGCAATAGTTGGTCTCTTGATTAAGTGTCTGACCACGATTACTGACAGTCACATATCAGTTCAGTTGTAAAGAAAGATGTCCCTAGGCAATTTTAAATGCAGGATAATTATTGTGTATTTTTTCTGAAGTAGGTGCTTCCATACAATCCTGTGCGTTCACTTTCATACACACATCAGCTGTGACACATTACATAGGCAGATGGCATCTTTTCTAATTATGTGTACTTTACTTAATAAGGCTGAAATGGACTTCAGTGAATAAAAGCATTGTAAGGACCACTGACAGGATACTCCACATTGCAGCTTGGAGTATAACAACAAGGAGCTCTTCAGTTCTTCACAAGTCTTTCAATAAAAGTCTGTTTTGCAAGCCACAAATCTTGCGTGATCAAATGTGACTGAAAAAAACCGAAGAAGAATAAACATAGCAACAACCGGAAGAAGAAGAAGAAGAAGAAGAACCATGGCATGAACCGGACAACACAACACCCAGCATGGCAGAGGATATACATGATTAAAGTAATGATGGTGGTCTTGGGACTATTGTTAACAGAAAAATCCAGAACAGAAAAAATACCAGAGCAGAGACAGCATGAATGGGGATTTTATATCCTTCCTCGTTCCCCAGTCAGCTCTGATTGGCTACGTTTCGTTCCACGTCACAATCCACAAAATCACAACTCAGAAGTCGCCGGCTTTCCATACATGAACATTTGTGGTCATAAATATTGAACATTTTCAATACTTCTGATTATCAGCCACAACCCGTTTTGAAGCTGATTGTCTGGACGAATTCAGTCAAGACAGACCAAATGATAAAGTTATAGGAAAATCTTTTAAGACTTAAGATAAGTGGGTGTTTGTCCTCCATGTTAGGGAAGGAGTAAAAGAGGGACAAAAACAGCAAGATAATCTTTATGTGTGTATCCAACTGTAGCTGAACAATGTTTTACCCTGGAAACCTGCACAACTTGACTGTATACACATTTGAAGTCGCTGTCTTGCTTTTTCTATGTTTCAAAACTACAACATATCCAAATTAATGACATGCTAAAGTAGCAAAGAAACAATAACAATATTGGATCAGATCAGTCCCAACTCTAGAGCATTAACTGATTAAAGAAAAAACTAACTAAATTTCTTCAAAGATTAGTCCAAAATATAAAATGTAGAAAACTTGAAGGACTGAGGACTATCTATCAGTAGTGGGGACATTTTAATCTCAGATTCTTTTTATCTTTGTTTTCGTCCACATATATATATATTAAAAAAAAAGTTATTTAGAATAAAACGCATTATCTATTACCAAGACACTGCTAAAGTGGAGCTAAAAGTTAGCCCTATAACCTCAAAGCCATATGCTTCCACACATAAGCTACACATAAAAAGTACATCACTTTCCCAAAAGACTATGAGTGTTTTACCAAGACCAGCCAAAAGAGCTTTATTCAATTCTCTAGAAGATGATAGCAGAGGGGAGTGAGAGGCCAGCGAGCCAAAATCAAATTAGCATCACAATAAATCAGCGGTAGAGAGACAGCAGTCAGAGTAAAGGTGAGGGAAGAAGGCCATGGATTTTCTGCCACGGGGGCGACTTGCTGTCACTCAGCTGCCTGTTGGAGTGCTGTATACAAAGAACAAAACCACAAAAGCGACATATACACACAGATGCATATGTGCACACACATGCGCTGGTGAATAAACTTGCCAGTAACAAGAGCACAAAGAAACTATGCATAGATTCCTCAAAAATAAGAAATTATTGAATGTGGCCAGCGACTGACTGCGTCAACAGGACGGTGATCGATATGGATGTCCCGACTTACAGTGAGAGCAGAGACGCTTTGAATTGCATTTTTGCACAGTTAATATAGCCACTCAGAAGAATACATCCACACACACACTGACACACACATATATACCAGTTGGTAATTAGTCAGCCTGACAGAACATCCCATGGCAAGTAAGGACAAGTACAGCTGAATTAGACCAGAGAAGCTACTCCTGCAAACATGCACACAGTCACAGACTTGCCCACAGTCACCAGGGAGGGACTCTACACAGTATGAAGGCCTAATTAAGACGCTGAGATAATTGGTGGGGGGGTCTGTGTGTATGTGTGTGTGGTTGTTTATTTCAAAGAGATCTTCAATTACTCAAAGCAGCATCACATGTGCACAAACGCCAACAGTTACCCGTGGGGGTTTAGACAGAGAAGGAGAAAGGTTCTGCAGGGGGAAGCTAAAGGACAGCAGGCCATGGAAAAACACATATAGAGGGTATACACTGATGGGATATGTGCCAAATTTAGCAAGAGAGAGGCAGTCTGAGAGGTCACACAAAGGGAGGAAAGAAAAGGGAGGGGAGAAAAAGTGAGAATGGCAGATGAAAAATGAGGCTAGCTCGCAGACAGGCCTCAGATGACACCACACGCTCCCAACGTCAAAGAGCCTTGGGGTTACACGGGGAATTTTGGGTAATGCGGTCCGACGTGCCACAGCTCAGTGGTCCTCTGACTGGCTGCTGAGCTCAGGATGACAAGCTCAGAGGGGGTGGTCAAGATGGAGAGTCCTGATTGGATGTGGGGTGTCTGGAAGCAGCCCAAAAGATCCCAGCCTATGTAGGTTTGTCCTCAAACTAAGGTCGATAAACAATGCTACATTGCTTTCATCAACAGTAAGAAATAAGTTTAATTTTAGCTGCTAAAAATGGTCACCTCTCATGCTTTATTCAAACAGATCAAGCAGGTCTACATATCAGATCTTACCTCCTGGACTGATGTTGAAATGTTGATCAAATCAGGACTGTCTTCTAACAGCAAAAGCATTATGCATGTTGCATTTCTTCATGTAAAAACTACAATGCAATTAAAAGATGAGACTCTGGGCTTGATATGAACCAATAAAGGATGGTCCCTAACACAGGTCAGGCAAGTGGGAAGATATAGGAGGCTAACGGCACATTCACATCATGATAGTTTAGGGGAATTGGCTCAATTGGGCGGGGGAATACCATGAAATGTCGCACCTTGTTCTAGTTTGTCGCATTAAAATCTGCAATTTACTCAAGCGGACCAAACCGCATGGACAAGATCACGCAGTTACAGCAAATGCTCTCTTGAGGCGGTACTGCCTGAAACTACCACTGACCTGAATTTACCGCAAATAAACAATGGAGCAAAACCAAGTTTTTCTTGGGATTTCTGTTTTTACTTTGGTGTTCAAACCTCATGGTTTTGCACATGAAGCTGTCCAGTATGAACAGGAATTTTACCAATCCCAAAGTTAAACTTGAGGCAATATCCACACACATATCAGAGATTTCTGGGATTCCTATATAAATTAATAGGCTTCTGGTTGAGTACCACTAACATGGCTAAACACAGTGTTCTTTTAAATCTATTTACACCAGTTAGTAAAAGGCAAAATAGTCCTTACTTGTTGGAAGACACCGTTTGGTTAAACTCAGTATGCTGGTACCATATTCCTCCCAAGGTTTCCGTTGCTCTGCAGCTTACTGGCCACTAAAACAGAAACAGAAAAAGTTTAGGAACCATTATTATAAAAGAATATGTGCCATTAATACAAGATTTCTTGTGTCCCCTTTTCTTTAAATGCCCTTCTCCTCTCTCAATGATAATCTATTGAAGACACACATACATCAATAACATAAGGGGCGTTGCAGATTTCTGCAAAACCTTCAACAAAGCTTACCAGCACAGTCATCAAGAACAAGGAATGATATTAGTTTAATGCAAGGCATGATAAATTGAGAACCAGAGAGACCTGTGGCCCCCATTGAATTTAAATACAGGAACGAACCTCATTAATATGAACTGGATGTCCATTGGTTTCAGTTTCATGTATCATACATTAGCTAGCATCTTAATCACCATAAAGATGACTCAAACATAATTAGGTTTTTCCCGTGAAGCATGCCTGATTTGGTGTTCTACTTCCTCTATGTGAATTTGAGGTCATATTTCTCTGCTGAGTTCAGGGAATTATTGAGGCCCCATCCCTTACCTCACCTCAACTTATCAGAGGAAGGTATCTAACACTTCCACTCTGCCTCCATTTCTCTCAACATCACAGATATAAATGGTGTCTTTATGGACGAGCCAGCTGATGGAGGATCCATCTTCTGTGATTAACATTTTAAGGAACTGTCTGTGGGTTCAATTATCACTAGAGAGCCCACCTATTGTTCATTTGGCATGCACCTGCTAAGTGAAAGTTTACACCTTCAACAGTGTGCATTAGTGCACATCAATTATGCAGGTGGCAGAAATTACATATTTATGTATTCTGATAATTACATTTTTAATACAGCAGATGTCTGGCTCATTTATAGCAGTTAATGAAAATGAATGACAGCCATTTTTACTGAGGGAAGTTCATAAGAGTGTTGAAAATATGAGGAAGGGAATGGTTGAGCATGGGTGAGTTGTCTGTGTCCTGAATGAAAATTATGTCTCCTTTATTGATTGGAGAAGCTTAAATAACATGAGCTGTAATTTCATTGTAGGCACCATGATTAATTTACATAATCAGACACTAAGTGCTGTGCTACAAAATGGCTGCTAGCAGACATCCGCTGCATGTAGCGTTCATTAATGTGGTGAGAGGGGATCATACTCATGCAACAAGGTAAGCACTCTGATCCAATGCATCCTTATTTCTCACTTGAGTTTCTCAGGCTATGAAAGCTGCATAATGTGTGCATCAGTTCATACACGTCTAAAAACTCTGCAGCACTCTTTTATAACCACAGCAACGTGCTATAAAAGGAACAAACTGGGGCAAAGTTTTTCAGGGAAGGAATCAGCACGAAAATGCTCGACATTCTCTCAAATTCATGATGGCATTTTGTCTCGGGACTGACATGTGAAAAGTGAGTCACCAGCTGTGAGTGGCATCCCCACATGAGAACCTCAGGAGAGAACTGACAGCAATACAAATGCAATTTGTTGGGATTAGTAGAAAAAGTGTTGCATTTACTGTCCAGTCATTTGTACCCATGCAGGACTCATCGTCACATGCCTGTGGGAGAATGACTCCACACGCTAATGAGGTGGTCACATTTCCAGAAATATATCTTGTTTCAGCCACCCACCACTAGCAGTAAAAATAAAAATCACAAGGTTAACGTCATCACAGGCTGCCGCCTCTGTACGCTGGAGCCCTCTGACACAAACCCTGCTTTGAACCTTCCTGTCATGCCTCAACACTGCAAATGCACTCACTGTATGCCCTTTCTATACCCAGAGGTGTATTAATTATTTGGTGGCCATTAGCAGGACTGCTGTGATCCTGGAATAAGGATTGTTATCAGCAAAGATACTTGTGACATCCACTCTAAATGCAGATTTTATGAAGTGTTTGACAAGTGTTAGGAGACTCACCAATGAGAAACAGCCTCAACTATAATAAAATAAAAACACAACCGTGCTTTGGTTCCTCTCAGCTGTGTAACATGTTAGCAGGCCATGATATATTTGTTTAAACTTTAGAGTGTGCATTCAGTGTTGTATTTATAATAAAAGTTTTTGTCTGCAAAATGCCACAAATTAAACAAGCATCCTAGTTCTATTATCACACTGAGCCCCTACAACAAACGGTTTCACAAAGGATGACATTTGAGGTTGAATTGATGCTTTTATTCTTCTTGGTTTTATAAAGTTGCATGATGATTACATATTCTGAATACAGCCTGTGAAACTGGTTGGATAAGAAGTGAAAAATTGGACCCGACTCCCTGGAGTGTGGGCCAACACTTCTGTCTGAGTGTAGTTAAGTTTATTGAGCTCGTGCATCACGTCCACTTGGCAGAGGAGGTCCACCCGCATGGGCAGAGAAAACTGTGAAAATGAGTGCAATGTTAACGAGACAAGCAGGAGCTATCGTGACATCCCCAGATTTTTGGGATCTTTCCACTTTCTGATATGACTGCTGCGTTGTTGACTTGTTTTGAAGGCTGGCAAAGTTAAGGGCATATGTAAATGATTACTGATCAATACCTGCCAGCACTCACAGAGAAACTGAGCCTCGGCTCAAGCTGCAGTGCATTCCTGTCAGTCAAGCGTGGACTTCTGCCTTAAATTGAAAATCCAATACTTGTTTATGGAGCTCCAGATATTGTGATTAATTAAATTTTCGTCATGCTGACAGTCTTTCGCCTCTTTTCCCCACTAGTGATTCATGTGGTGGAAAAGTGGAGTCCATCTTCTGTAATGTCTTTCATTTACTCACCCAAGTCCTCCACTAGCTTGAGGAAAGAAAAAAAAAAAGATCCAAAATGGAAGACATGTCAGAAAGTCTTTTTTTAAGCAACGAGATTAGAAAAATGACAGGATGGTTAAAAAAATTCACTTGTAAAATATGTGCAAAGACGCTCTAAGATTACAACACAAACTCAGATAACATATTCATGGGTTGGAGAAGGAGTTCTCAGATGGGTTTCATATGTGAATTGATGATTGACTTGTTTATAATCGTCTTGGTCATCAATGGAGAAACACAGACAAGGACAAAAAAAAGACATTCAACAAAGGCGTGATGTGTAAAAGAGTGCGAATGACTCACACCGNGTGTAAAAGAGTGTAAAAGAGTGCGAATGACTCACACCGAGCTAACAAACGGCGCCAGCAAACAATGCTGTCCAAGTATTTGCCTAATTTGAGGAGGAAATTAACACTCTGAAATGAAAGATTTTGCATAGAAATGAAGCTAAATGGTGTCTAATTAAAAGAGATTTTGAATCAGCCTATTAATCAAAACCTGTAAATAGCTGTGGCTGATAACCCTTGAATGTAATAGTTTTCAAGTGCAGTTTAGTCATCAGCCCTTTCTGCCTTGTGTCTCCAGTCTTCATGTCTCCACTGCAACCTGTTGCCTTGGAGACTGCAGCGCTCCAAAATAGTAGTGTTAAGACAGTAATAAGCAAATGGACAATGTTTCATTAGCTTTCTGTTAATTGAAAGCTGTGCTAAAGTGGTATTTGTTTCCTGACTCACTCATATGTAATTGTTTTCACATGAACGCTTTGATAGGTAAGAGGCTTATCCTGTCATACAAACATTATCTTGACACTGGCCATCAGTTTATATCTTGCTGTCTACACCAGCCAGCCAGCCAATTATTCTTTATAGGCAGCACCTTGGACATCACTTCAATTACGACCAACTGGAAAGCTGTCAACTTGGGCCAAAGCCACTAATGAAAGACAGAGGAAGTCATTACTTTGCTACTGTACTGTTGGTAATTAAGTTAAACAAATTGCAACTAGTTATTATCTGCTAATTAAGTCTGTCAGAATTCAAACCCTCCTTTATATGATGATCATCACTCCCACCAGCTTTCTCTTCCTTTCTATACTGCATGGTCTCAAATCCTTCAGAGACACTGCGGTGCATCGATCACAGCACCTCTACAACTTGTTTCCCACTTTTCACAGCTTAACCATTTCCTTCTCTTGTCCCACAGTTTCTTAGCACACTTCCATGGGAATAAGCTAGAAATTGATGGATGAGAAGACCAGTACCAAACATTTCCCAAATCACATCCTGAGGATCTTAAAAGTAATGGGGATGAAAACAGGAAGCTGGTCTGCTGGTATCAATCTGCCCACTGCTTCCTCTGACAGATAGCCCAAACCACCATCCATAATTACCTACTTGTTAACAGCAGAGAGAACAAAGCAGACCAACCAGGACGTCATCCCACTCCACATCTCTTCTCTCTTGGTTTAACCCTCCTCTGGCTTTGGACACTCTTGTGGGAGCCCCTAAAATGTTTCCCCTGTTGTGTCTTGTTTAGCAAGACGGGTATCACTCATCAAACTTTGGCTCTGGGACAACCCTGTTATGGCCAATGTCAGGCAGTTCTGGGCGACAGCTCCGGACCTACAGATTGATGCAGGTGTGTTGAGAAATGCCAGGGCAGACCAGCCCAGGTTAGTGAAGGCCTGACAGCTTTATTGATAAATTAAACACGTGACTGCATGAAAAGCATCAATCTCTTAAGTCATCTCCTACCTTTTTTCATTCTTGAGCTATCCTCAGAGCTAACATGACATGTTCAATGACATCACTTTAAATTTTAGGTTTTTCGTTTTACTGGAGTCTACAAATTTCAGTATTAGATTAGAATTCAGCTGCTACTCCAGACTGTAAAAAACAAGCCTTTCAAAGTTATTTAGTCACTGGACTGGAACTTCTTGTTAAACTCTGAGCCAGTGTTTTGTTCACTTTGATGTCTTGGTTCACCAGTATCAAATATACCTCAGTGGATTTAAAAGAAACGGAGGCAAGAGAACCTCCTTAGAGTCAAACTTTCGGCTGTTTAAGCTGGTCAGGTCTACCACAGTAAATTAGTAGCCTATATAGGTCATAGACACCCTTTTGGCATTAACAAAGCTGATCAAATAACACAGCAATTTGAGCAGGAGTGAAGCAAATCTCAAGCCTAGACCTAATCCATCAGGGATCCGGACAAGACGAGAGGAAGGGTGTCAAAAGAAATTAAATCAAAGGGAACAACACATGGGCTGAGATGGAGAGATAACATCCACACACCCTCCCCATATACACAACCCCCTTCACATTCCCCTCTGTCGTCTCTCCTACCAGACAGATGGATGCACTCTTGAAGAGGAGTCCGAGGAAACTTTTAATGAACAAGAAGCAGGCTGAGGGGCTTTTTGAATTATCTCATGGTCGATAAGCCCCCCCACAGCGCAAATGGCACTGCGAAGGGCTTTGGTCAGATAAACAACATCTTTTCAGTGGGAGAACAGAAGAAGGAGCTGACACTCGAGGAGAGATTAGCAGGGTCTCTTTTCAGGGCTTGTCAGGCCCATTGGACAGGAATCGAAACTGTGGAAGAGAGCTCGAAGAAGAGAAAGGGGGGGCCCTTAAAAAAATGTCTTATTTCAGGAGGCTTTTTTTTCCACCTTCATTTTTTAAACTGTTTTAAGAGCAAGTTGTCGGAGCGACATATTTGTCTTTTAAATTGAATCTGACAGCATGTTTACTTCTCAGAGCAGCCTCCACAGCTGTGGGATCCAGGACTGTAACTATGGCAAAGAAACTAAAAGAAAAAATAACTAAGACTTAATTAAATTGTGGGTTTGATGTTTGCTGGATAACAAATTCTGCCTCGATATGATTTTGACTCAGGATCCAGTGTTCAGTATGAGATATTATCACACGCTGATTTAACACTTTGAACCCTGTGACTGCTTTTAAGGCCTCTGCTTAAAAACTGCATTCTCAGTATGAAATGCGTATACCTCTGCAACCACGAGGTCGATTTGTGGGATTTGTTAAGATGTGCAAATGCCAGTATATATGTTACATGCGGAGAATAAATAGAAATGGCATAGCACAGGACGATTCATTTACTGGGCTGCAGTCGTGTTGTTTCCCTGCTCCAACATGCCTGACTCAAATTAATGAGTCATTGTCCAGAACATCATAGGCTGTTGGATCCATTTAATTTGAGTCTGGTGTGTTGGAGCTGGGAAACATTGAAAACCTGCAAGACTTTGTGGGAACGAACTGAATATTGTTGGCATAGCATAAAAAAACATTGCATAAATGAAAAGTTTCAGGCTTAACTAGAAAAACAAAATAAATTAAAAAAACTCTCAGGATGAATATGTAACTGATTTCCTGTGGGCAACTTTAAAATTCCTTTCTTTTCATCACCAGTTTGTTTGTTCACCCAAGCAGTAACAGACTCAGCCAAGCAATCACATGCTAGTCCAATATTGCTTCGTTTCATTTGGCTGTGAAAACTTACCTTTATCTGCTTCACAGAGAAAGCGAACTGAAACAATTCATCCAGCAAACCACACCTGCTAAACAATGTTATTCGCTGCTGCCACTCTACAGACACTCCTTCTCACTGGTCAGTAATCTTCTGGAAGATCAGCAGGCATATTGTAGCAGATTCCAGCATCTTCAAAATAAAGACTGGAACGTTTGTTTAATCCTGACTGAATTAAACATTAAACATCGTAATTTTTCTCCTTACAGACAGTCTCGCTCACTCCCAAAGTGGGGGACTCAGATTTATGACTTGGTTTCCAGTTCCACAGGTTAAAGGTCGACTCTCTCCATCCTGGACTGGGGAGTACTTTGTTTCAGTTATATACAAGATCTGGGAAGTTTCTGAACTTTAATCTTCTGCAGCAAATCTGCCTTTTTAGTTAATGAAATTAATGTTTTCTGATTTCCAGGTGGTACTCATCCGGGACGTTCTCCCCTCTTTTTTTAGGCAATCTTAACTGGGCCAGGACATCTGGAAACACCCCAAGAAATGTTTATCTTAAACATACAAAATAGGGGTAATAAAACTTGTAATGTTTTCTCTTTCCACCCCACAGAAAGGAATTTCTTTGTCTGCATGAAGATTATACTTTTAAAATGTTCATTTAAATACATATATCCATATGTGTTTCTTTTGATACCCTGCGCATGCATATAATCATTATCATTATTGTACAAGGTTTAATGAACAAGCTTGATTACTTTGTGATCTGAAACTTTATCAACATGTGTTTGTTTGAGATATAACCTTCTTACTATTTTATTGTCTTTTCAATGATTCACAATGATTTTGATGATGTTTCATTTAAGGCTTTAATATCTTGGACATCCAGATATATTCACGAAATGTTTAATTTGATACTCTTTACAAAATGATCAGACCAGCCCTCTGTATCTGCAATATGACCCAAAACCAGCCCACAAGACTGTGACACAAGGATGGTCCCACATCCTTTCATGGGGCGTGTCANCACGGTCCCACATCCTTTCATGGGGCGTGTCATCAAACTGAACTCAGAACAAAGAGTTTAGTTCTCGCTTCAAGTTGAGTTGAGTTGGTTTGGTATGTCTGTCTTCAACCTCCCCTGGAGTTGTACATCCTCGTCAGACATGGCTCTTTTCTAGGGTCACTTAGATTTCTCAGGACACTTCGTCTGAACGCAAGAGAGAGAGAGAGAGAGATGCTGCCTGAAAATTAAGTTTGCCGTGATGTGATTAACATCACTCCAGATATACTAAAGCTTGGGCCTGCATTCAAGATGCAAGATTGATTTTTTTTTCCTTTTTAACTGATTAACTCCATACTTCATTCCTTTTTTTTCCAACTGATACTTCTTTTTTCTTTAGTTATGTTTTTATCTTTTGGGACTGATCCAAAGCTGGACTGTTCTCTCCTGCCTACTAGATTCAGTTTTGCCTCTTTTTCCTTTAGGATTCAGAGATCTTTTTTTTTCAGTCCTAAACCTTAGTTTAATTAACAACGCAGGTTAATTAACTTTTGTTTCATTTCTTGCATACATTTCATTCATTCTGACATACTACATTGAAATAAAATTCTGGTTTGAACACCATATTCTGCATTTTACAATGTTTGATTCATTTTCCCATGTGAAGCAAAGATGACTGTGTATCATTCGACTTGCCAGTTTACATTGAAATGGAGGAACATTTATACTCTTTGCCCCACGAGACGGAAAAAANTACAACATTCATACTCTTTGCCCCACGAGACGGAAAAAAATAGCCAAGAAAAGACAAAGAAACAATAACAGGTAGAAAGCAAGAACGTACATCGGTGGAGCTTTTACCAGATGGAGGCAATTAATGAAGCAGAGAGACTTTAAAACTGATGTGGAGGTTGCCGGTTTTCTGTTGGATAGGTAAGTTAATTCCATCTAACAGTGAAGTTTATTGTGGCGTTATGTTAGAAACAGGGCAGGTAGTCCAGCAACTACTTTATCCTCCTGTTTAAGTCGCATCATTTACTGTTACTTGCTATATAAAACGGCAGAAATGGCTAATTTGTTAGTTAGCCTACAATAGAAAAGCACCGTTGCAACAGTTTAAGTTGTTGTTGCTCTTCACAGAAGTCATACGATTTTCCTCTTCTTCTCCCTTCATCAGATCTGCAAGTCACAAAAACCAATTTCACATGATAACATTAGCTATTAGCAAGTAGCTTTGTACCAAATACATAGAGAACAACAACAAAAAAAAAAACGCAAACTATGTGTCGTTCTGTACCTCATCCCCTGACGGGACACTCAAACTTGTGCGAGATGTTGATATTTTTACATTTATGACTCTCCAAGGCTCCAGTAGTTGTAATTACGTGCTTAAACAGTTAAAGAGCACTACTTGGTTGCTTGCATTATATTAGCACACCGCTAGATGGAAGTAATTCTTACACACTGGGACTTTAACAGAATCCCTTTACCATCATGCAGCTGGAGCTCTGAACTTTTATCAAATCATAAAGCAATATGTGAACTTTTATCTCTGCAAAGGTCAACTCTGATAAAGGTGAAACAGGTCAAAAGTAGACAGGTTTTAACACAGACAGTTCAGGAATGGTCTTGAAAGTAGGTTTGGGACCATCTGTTCTCAAAGTGCCCCAGCTGGGGGACCCCAGGTTTTAAAAGGTTAATACAATCATATTCATTAATATCAAAAAGCAAAAATCAAATAAAATATCACAATGCAATTTTATTCCTGAGCTCAAAGAGCCAAAAGGCAAAATTCTCGATTTACTGGTTGATCTACGTTCCTACACTCACCTAAGGTCACGAGCTGTGGGTAGTGACTGAAAGAACAAGATCGCAAAAACAAGCAGCCGGAATGAGTTTTCTCTGCAGGATGAGAAGCTCGGTGATCTGGAGGGGCTCAGAGTTGCTGCTCCTCCACATCGAGAGGAGCCAGATGAGGTGGCTCGGGCATCTGGTCAGGATGCCTCAAGGACGCCTCCCTGGTGAGGTGCTCCAGGCATGTCCCACTGGAAAGAGGTCCCGCGAAGACCCAGGACACGTTGACAGACTACATCTTGCAGCTGGCCTG
>CM047997.1:22250910-22261259 GCA_026261665.1 Melanotaenia duboulayi
GTGTTTGTGTTTGTTTGCAAGGGTTTAAGTTGGGTTGGGTTTAAGTTGTGTATATATTGGAAGGTTTATTGAGGGCATCGCATCACAAACAGTACAAATAATAAATTCTAAAGCATACCAGAGCAGAGGAGTCCTTCCCTTTCAGCATGCTTGCATCATGGAATACAACTTTTTTCCACCTGAGTAAAGGTGCACCAATAAAAATTTAAAGAGATAGCGAGGAAAAACCCAAACCCTTTCCAAGTGTTGTAATCGAAAAGCAGGAAACAGGGAATTACTTTCACAAGTAAGACTGAGTATCAATATTAGTTGTATTAAATTGCTCCAGTAGTTACTGTCCTGTAATGTCCACCAGTGAAATCAGGCTGGTCAGGCTCACTCATGTTTAGTGCAAGCTATGAAAGTAAATGTAAGAAACTTTATAAAACATACACTTTATAACACAGATGTAGACTACAGCTGATATTGTGAATGCTGTTGTAAAAATAAGCCCAGTGTGACCAGAGTTAGACCAGAGTATCTCACACAGGACAGACAAAATGACTGTATCCATTTCTAACCAATACAAAATAAACTCTAAAAAAAACATGTTTTGTTGGTTCAGAATAAATATGCTTAGGACAACATCATGATGAACTTTAGATGAAAGTTTTAAGAGATTTGAAGGAAGAAAATAAACTTGACCTCCTGTTATCATTAGTGATTCCACTGTGATACACAGTCAGCGTTTCAAGACAAAGATTTGGACAGGTCAGGACAGATTGTTAGACTTAAAGATGGAGTTATTCCATCCGTCTTCTTCTTTTCGGCTTATCTCCAAAGAGTAGATGGATTAATCCATTGCATTATTGTCTTTTCCACCTGTAAAGTGTCTTTAAGTATCCTAAAAAGCAGCATATAAAACCAATGAATTATTACTATCGTTATTAATTTTATCATAACACTGAAGGCATACATACATCTCGACAATTTATATAGTTTAAGTACCCAATAGTTAGTAAATATCACACCTTGTCACTTTGACTTTTTATAACTCAGTGTTGAGTCAAATCTTGTTTTAGCCAGAAAAAGCTCGGACCACCTCCCAAAAAGCTGAGAAAAGCCCATCAGTAACCTCACAGCACAGCCTCTCATTTTTGCTTTTATTTTATGAAGTGCCATATTTCCTAATCACAGTAAAACTTAACCTGTTTTCTGCTGTTCATATTAGACACAGTTGAGTGTATAGACTCCAATGACCATATGTTGTTTAATAAGCAGTCCCGACACACACTCAAAGCCACAGTGCTGCAGTGACTTTGACAAGTGATGTAGGTCAGACACAAATCATGTCCAAGTGATTTGTGTGAAACAAGGCAATGCTGGTCCCTCTTTCTACCAGGACCATAGCTAAGCATTGCCTGCTTGTCTTCATCACTTCTCTGAAGGCCATAATCCACAAATCTTTGGAAAGAGTGGAAAGTCTGGAGCAAGAAAGAAAGAATGCCAAGGCACGAGGTTAATGAAGTGTGTTATGGAGGATCTTAAAGAAAATAAACTCATAAATGAAGAATTTAGAAGAAGAATCAGCCATTAATTTCAGGAGCTTGTGCAGCTTTTCTTCCTGGACAATCAGCTCCGGAAGCACCAGAGTTATCCCCAGTACAGAACCAGAACCAGAGTTATGTTCGGTATAGAACCAGAACCAGAGTTATCCCCAGTATAGAACCAGAACCAGAGTTATCTTCAGTACAAAACCAGAACCAGAGTTATGTTCGGTATAGAACCAGAACCAGAGTTAGCCCCAGTACAAAACCTGGACCAGTGTTATCCCCAGTACAGAACCAGAGTTAGCCCCAGTACAAAACCTGAACCAGCGTTATCCCCAGTACAGAACCAGAACTTTCCCCAAAACAGAACCAGGACCACAGTTATCCCCAGCACAGAACCAGAACCAGAGTTATCTTCAGTACAAAACCAGAACCAGAGTTATGTTCGGTATAGAACCAGAACCAGAGTTAGCCGCAGTACAAAACCAGAACCAGTGTTATCCCCAGTACAGAAGTACTGGGGATAACAGTACAGAAGAAGTGTGGCAATTTCTTGACACAAACAGGGATGCTGTTCTTATGGTTTCAAAGCCATTTTGATTACAATATACAGTAAACCCTATGCAGACAGGCAGCAATGATTCTGCTTTGATATTTGTCAATGTCTACACAGTTTAATTAAGAAATGGTAAAGTAATAAGTAGTGGCGTTACTTCAAATGCAGTAACGAGTAATTTCATTACAATTTACAGAAGTAATGAGTAACTATTAACTAATTACTTTTTTAGAGTAACTACCCCAATACTGATGATTAGTCCATCACATGCTAACTGAAATCCAACTTCATTACATGATTATACCAATTCAGTGTTTAATCTGTACATTTTTTATGTAAAAGATTCAAATAGCATAGTGTAACCAGCATCTACAGTCTGAAGTGTATTCATTTTATCATAAAACAGATCTATGACTCAACTTTCACTCAACCTGTGGCTGTGGGACAGTCTACACTGGCTCTGATGTGCTAACAGATGATACCTAAGCTCCACTTCAGTGGAGTCCATCCAGGCACTGATACCCAGTCAGGGCTCAGCAGCACAGCATGATGGACCCCCCCATGGGAACACGAGTGGCTGCCCAAGCATGGCAGACCGGGAAAAAGAAGAGAGGTAAGGAATTCAGCTAGAAGGGGGAGGAGAGAAAGACTGGAGTGTGGAGGAATCAGAAAAGTCAAGAGGGACAGACGATGCTGAGGAGTGATGGGGCCCACATGTAAGAAAAGATATGGTTAGTTGACTGTACAGATGCACCAGAAAAGGGAAGGTCAAGCTTGTTTGAGCAGCACTTTTACACAAAGAATCATATAGAAACAGAACAAAAAATGTGAGATCACAGTGGCCAAAGCAACAAAACACACAGCACATAATCATAATTCCTGGTTTAAACGCTAATTACATTTTATACTTTCAAATAAATTATTAAATAAGTAACCCAGACGTACCCGATCTAGTAAACACTTTATCATTGTTATGACAGAAGTCCCTGTTTCAAGCTTTATTTAGATCTAGTTCATTAAAATGGATTGGCATCTAGATTTTTTTTATACTAAATCTCAACATTTTGAGAAGCATCTAACAAGAATCGCCCACAAATCAGCAGTCAATGACTAGTTTTATCACCAGTCACAGCTTGATATTAGACCTGAAGAACAAATAGCAGGCCTCATCTCAAAGATGAAAACCAATCCTATCAGTTTTCTTGAAGCTTTTTAATAGTTTGTTAGAATTTGTTGAATCTAAGTTTAAAGTTAAAAACCATCACCTTAAGCCAGAATATAAAACTGGATTATAATGCTGTAGGTGAGCTGGACACTTGGTAAACAAATGTTAAAAAACGGTTTCTCCCCACAGATTCATGCACACAGCTTTAAAAGGAGTTGTGTGTAACCTTCACATGTCATTATGTACTGGTCCACAGTTGTTCTGTAATCCGAAATGATACTAAAACAGCTAAAACCTCATGAATGTGTTATTCACAGGTGCTGAACACTGGAGAATAAATGGTAGTGACAGCATTTCTCCCAACATGGGGTTTGCTAACATGCTGGGGGAGTATTTCAAAGAATGATAAATAACTATTTGTAAGCACAAATACTACTTGAAATGTCCCTCCCCACCAGAAACATGCATGTTAATGTGACTGGTGATTCTAAATTGACCCTATGAGTGAGTGTTTGGTTGTTTGTCTCACTAACCTGTGTTTTGGTTCGGAGATGGACTGATGACGTGTCCAGGGTGTTACTGGTTTCTCGCCTGATGGCAGCTGTGATGATCCCCAGCCTCCTCACTGAAACACTGAATATAATAATTCAGCATTATAGTGTAGAAAGTAAATGGAGTCAAACATGCAACTTTTGTACAATACTTATTGTACTTGAAGCACAGTTTCCAGACCTAGAAAGGATTAATTATACATGATTAAAATGTTCTCAGTGTGTACTTCTGTGTGTTAATCTTTATTTTCATACCATAAGACACTTAGTGAAAGAAAAAGACTATGATTACAAGAGTTGGATCAGCGTTGTTTGGGAAGATTTTCTCAGTCTGCTTAATGAGAGGCAGTTTTGGATTTTTCTCTTTGATTCATCAGATTGTGTGGGAGGAAAATATTTGCTTTGCACACTGTTTTGTTTGAAGCTACAACAGATTGAAGTTCCAGTCATTAATATAAGTACTAATTGCCCAGCTGTAAAAATCTTGGGCACCAAATATGAATTAGGATAACCACATAAGTATTGGTAGACAGCTTTAGGACCCTTCTGGCTATGCCATCACTTGAAAAGCTCCCAGTCCAGGGTAGACAATTGGTAATGTTGTGTTTGGAACTGGGCCTGATCAGGCAACTGCAGAGATTATAGCTGCACTTTAGCGTGGCCTGCAGCTAAGAGCTCAAGCCCCTTGCCAAAAAGGGTTGAGACAAAGATATGGCAGAAGGCATTCAGGGGATTTTTAGATGGAAAATCTTGTTCAGAAAATCCTGCAGCACACAAAACACATTCATTCACTCTTGTGTCAGAACACTAAATTAGGGCACAGGCAAAGCTTACTCTTGACTAAGAAGCAGTTAGATTTTGGATTATGGTGAAGAGTATTTTCTCTTCTCTCAGTTTGTGAAACTAGAAAACATACTCAGTGACCAGTTATAAACAATGCTTGTTCGGGACATCAAGTAACTTTTAAACAAGTCCATCTTTCTAAAATATGTCTGCAATTGTTTATCATGTATATTTAAAAAAAAACTGCAATACCAGCTGATGCCAAAGTTTAAAGTATGTGCATTTGTGTTGGAAATCATTCAGTCTGACCATCAGTACTAGGGATGGGCATTTTAGGTATTTTAGGTGAATTGTTAAGTCGATTAGTTAGGCCAATCAAAATTGATTTGGTTCCAAATGTGCAATACATCTCTCTCTCTCTCTCTCTCTCTCTCTCAACCTTAAAGGGACTGGGCCATTGTTTTAATACAGTGCTGTAAACAGCACCGTGTGTGTGCAATTTTTAAAAAAAGCCGTCAACTAATCGATTAATCATGCACAGCCCTAATCAGTACACATTTGCAAGTCTAGAACAGGCAAATAAAGATAAATAAAACAAGTCTGCAAAACAACCAAGCTCCAGTCTAAATGTGCTGTTCATTGAACAAACTGATTCAGACACACAAGATGGAAGCGAATTTTCATTTTCAAGTCGAAGAAAGATGCACAGTTTCCCTTTTTAAATGGCTTTACTAAGACTTAAGAATGTAACCTATATTATCTAGAAAAAGTAGGCTACATGCTGCCTAAAACTGCATGTTTGTTCCATAAAACAGGAATATTAATACTAGGAGCCCCATTCTCAGGTGTGTGTGTTAAGCATCTCTTCCACAATGACAGCTTTTATAACATAAAAATTAGATGGAAGCACAGAAGGACACAGACGGAGACAACAGAAAAACGAGCTGACATTTTGATTAAAGGCACCGACAAATTTTGTCTGCACTTTCAAAATGTCTCCTTTGTATTTCCCACTAGACATATGAGGTTAGATAGGACAGGTTTTTCTGTCCGAACTTCAGCTGTCAGGCATCGATCCTCCCAAGATTACACACCAGTTGCAGCCACATTTCCCAGCAAGACAAGTGATATAAATAATGGAGCAGCCAACATATGAAGATGCTATCTCTGGGGCAGTTTTACAATGTTCGTAATGATAGAATTCAATGTAAAATTTAAAGTGACATAAAGGTCAATAGCATCCAAAATATGGAGCGGGAATACTATTGACCTTGAGTAAATATCAACTTGAACGAAATTATTCAAACTGTGGATATTTGCCTGCTGCAAGTGTACTAAAGTGGTAAATCTGCTGATTTCATATTACAAAGCTCCCCAAACTGCACATTTCGTCCTTTTAACATGTTTCAAGGCCAACTGAAAATGTATATATCTAAATTGTCAAGACAAACAGTCTACTCTGTTACACTCATGAATAATCTACAAATGCTGCAGGGATGGAAAAAGGAAGCGGGCCAATTCCTCTGGGAAATCCTTTGTGCCTCAAACGCGTAATTTTCTTTTACCGTATTTACTGACTGACCCATCTCCAATCATCGCATTCAACATGAATCACTTTCACCTCCTTCAGCTCCACCATCATCCCCAGGTGTCCACTCGAATTGAACTAAAGCAAGTAGGACAAGTATGAGCTGAATAATCATCTCATCTAAGTGATGCAAAATTCCAGCTGGGAATTGTGAAGGTACTGTGCGGAAAAGTGAAATAATCAGGTTACACATTTGATTGTGAATCATTTTCTCCACATGCACATAAACAATCTTTCTGTTGCATGTGAGAGGCAAATCCTTTTGTTCGCCCCTTGAGTCAAAGAGCTGAAGTAAACAGTAAAGTTTTACTAAAAACACTGGATTAGAAAGATTTAATCTGCAGTAAAAACCACCAGTTTTGGATTAAAATGTATGTTTGCGTGCCTAAATGATGCTTCTGCTAGGCTGTTGTTTTATGAAGTGTTAGGGTTGAATTTACTGAGCTTGAATGCCTGCCAGCCAGGAAATGAAACATGCAAGGGTTACTGTGGCAAAAAAACACTTCCTGTTTACCCCTCTGCAAAGACTTCACCTGATGTGCAGGGTGTCTCTCTTATAATTCCAAAACTGTGGCCTGTCTGCTCTAAGCTGTGCCCTCTAGTACAAGAGGGAGTAGATGAGAAAGCCCATCTTCTCAATGCTCAGTCTAAATCCGACAGTCTCTCTTTGCCTTACAGGGTGAGGAGGAGGAAGTTTTTCAGTCTTCCCAGAGGGAGAGGGCTGAGTGCTTTGCTCACAGCAAATAAGAGGATCACACGGCAATGCTGAGGAGTTGGCCATTTCATGGCAACTCTCTGCCGTGACAGATGGGCAGCGTGCTACTGCTATAGCCCACAGTTTAAAAACCCAAGCTGCTTACTGAGCGAATGAGATAAATGTGAATAGGTGGTGGGCGGGGCTACTGCAGCATGGAAGAATAAGTACAATGATGATCGGTGAAATAAAGACGTGACGGGAAGTGTGAAGTGAGACATAAATACTGTAGTATGGCAAACAGGAAAAAAGACAGTTGATAAGTATAACTTTGAAAATACTTTAAGCAAGATGATGAGAATCCAACACACCCTGATGAGAGCAGTTTGCAAGAGGAAGGCGAAAAGGAGGAGAGTAATGAAAAAGACAGGGCGGAAATTATTGATGCATGAGAACAGAGAAGGAAATGGATCTAATCTCAGCTAGCCTGGTAGGAACCCACACGTACAGTGCGAGTATTAAATTAGTTTCCCACAGAGAACTCATCTGTTGCTTCCACAAAGAAGCTCTTGGGCACAATTCAAATGGAGGAAATTATTTAGCTTATTTTCTTACTGATGTGTGATTTTCCGTGACAGGATGGGATGAACCCCCAGCTGCTAGCAGAAAAAAAAGTCGCTAAAATAACTTTTTTAATTTCCAATAAGCAGTATCAGAACCCAGTTTTAAAGTTGTTATGGATGTTTTACATGAAACACTTCACAGCTGTGCCAAAGAATCTCAGTTGTAAATTATTACTAAATTGAAAGACGCACTACACAACTTCTAAGATTTTCTCTTCTCAGTGAAGCACCCCCTACTGTTGGCTTATTTAGCATCCATCTTGCATCATATTAGTCTACAACAAAGGTGCCCAAGTCCAGTCCTCAAGAACTATCCTGCGACTTTAAGATGCATCCTTTCCCTAACACACCTAATTAAGTGAATGGCTAATTGCTAGGCCTCTGTGGAGCTAAATGACATGCAAATGAAGGAATTAAGCCATTTAATTCAGGTGTGTTGGAGAAGGGATGCATCTCGTCTTTAGTGTATTCTACAGTTTTATCTTGACTCATCAAATCTGTTGTTCGTTTTATCTTTCTTTTCATCTCTTCCTTTGATGATGTCTTATTGCATGTCTTTGCTGAATCAGGCATGGTGCACATTCAAAACAACGAGGTGTTGATGTCGACTTGCTAGTGTGTGACGTGATACATAAAGTGAAACTCAGTTGCAACATCACACACAGGTTTCTCAGCCTCAGGAGGCTGCTGGGCAGCAACAGCTCCAGAAATGTGCATTGTAAATGCTTTTGTGCCATGAGGTTTAAGGTTGGAAAGTTATGTAGTGCATCTTTATATTCCAAGTATCATCAGGGTAATCTGATTATAATCATGATATTATCGTTAAATAATAAGTTGGAATGCTTCATCACAATTTCGCTGCTTCTGCTTGTCGAGATTCAGCTACATCTTGACAAGCAAGATGTAGCTCCATTGTAGGAAGGGTTGTAGGAGGACAACAACCCAGCTATCTGATCCTTTATGCAAGGAGGAACAGGAGGAGCCTGCCAGAGCCCTACAAAATGACCTCCAGCAGGCCACTGATGTGCATGTCTCTACCCAACTGTCAGAAACAGATTCCATGATGGTGATAGGGTATAATGTCCACAAGTGGGGCCTGTGCTCACAATCCAACACTGGGCATCCTAACCCTAACCCAGTTTGGCAGTGGGTTACCTGCATGTGCTAACCAGAGGTACCCAGACTGTCANTAACCCAGTTTGGCAGTGAGTTACCTGTGCTAACCAGAGGTACCCAGACTGTCATTAGGAGTGGGATGGCATCCTCACACCTACTGTCAGACCATTTGCTGCTGCAGTGGGACTTAGGTTCCCTGTGATGCATGACAATGCTTGGCCTCATGTGGCTAAGTATGTCAGTAGTTCCTGATGAAGGCACTGATGCTATGGACTGGCTTGCCCATTCACCAGATCTGAATCTAATCCAGCAGCTCTGGGACATGATAGCTCATTCATCCACTACCGCCACATCACACAGACTGTCCAGGGTAGGACTGATGTTCGGATCCAGGTCTGGATCATTATTTGTCTCATCAGGAGCCCAGATATTTTGGGGAATGCATCCAGGTACGTGGAGGACACACACACTACTGAACTTCACGTTTAATTGTCTTGAGGAATTTCCACTGAAGCTGGGTCAGCCTGTGATCTGATCTTTACACTTTTATTTAATTTTTTTTAGAATGATTGTGAATCCAGCCCCCCAGTGGTTAATGATTTTGATTTTCAGTGATAATTCTTATGTCATATACAGTAAAATAAAGATTTTTAACTGGAATATTTCATTCATCAAAATCAAAGATGAGTGTGAGAAAGCAAATGTGAGAGATTTACACTTTCTCTAACATATTTCTGTCCACACTGAGAAAAATACTGCAGCCCTGTGGTGTCCCTGCAGCACCCTGGCTTATTGTTGACATTTATCTGAAGGTCTACAGTTTCATCCATCTCTGATCCAGCTGCATGTACACTAACAAACTAACTTTAGGTGCTGGTTTCAAAGGCTCATATTCTTTCTTTGCCTTTGGCTTATTCTCCTCTATAAAATGTATCCATCATTGAACTGTCAAATTGTGAATTATGTATTTGGTGTGATTATGAAGACTGGAAGAAAGCACAGAAAACAGATGTGCCATCAATCTCTGTTAACCCCTGATGAAAAATAATCTTTGTTTCTCTCTGACAGAAAATATAACAGTCAAAGAATCAGATTACTTAGATTTAAAAAGGGAGTAATACCACTAAAGTAGTCAGGTATTAGTGATATACTGATATAGCACTAATGGGTACATCAACAGTGATATGTGCTCAGAACTATTTATAGCTAAGATGCATCTTTACACAACAAATTGAGAAACAGCCTTGAGACATCTTAAGTCTTCAAAACTGTAAACTAGGTACTTGATAGGCATTTTATAGGCAATTTGTGGTTTGAGGGGATGAGAACTCAACAGCCACTTCATTAAGGCCACCTTAATAATTCTGGGTTAAACCATTTTTTCCCTCAGAAATGCCTTTATTCTTGGTGTCATAGATTCAACCAGGTGTTGGAAATATTGCTTAGAGATTTTCCTCCATACTGACCTGATAGCATCAAACATTTGCGGCTGATGTATTGGCTGCACATTCATGATGAGAATCTCTCGTTCCATCACATACCAAAGCTGCTCTATTGCAGTGATTCCCAACTCTGGTCCTCAAGGCTCACTATCCTGCAGGTCTTAGATGTCTCCCTGCTGCAACACACCTGATTCAAATTCATGGCACATTAGCAGACTGGAGCAGAGCTTTTCAGAGAGCCATTTAACTTAAATCAGGTATGTTGCAGCAGAGACACATCTAAGACCTGCAGGATAGTGAGC
>CM047997.1:22268039-22281036 GCA_026261665.1 Melanotaenia duboulayi
GAGGGAGGGGGGAGGGGAGTCTGGATTTCCCTGCTTAGGCAGCTGCCCCTGCGACTCGACTCCGGATAAGCGGCGGAAAATGGATGGATGTATGGGTTACAGACCCGACATCTGAACCACCAGTGCAGAAGGAGTGCAAACCTCATGACAATAGCCTCTGCAGCAATCCCACCTGAGACATTTCATCATGCACAAGCACGCAACATAAGTCCACGCAGTCGAGGAGGAAGTTATGATTGTGTTCAGGCCACAGCAGATGAACTGCTCATATTTGACCTGCAATCGTTTAGCTACTGGGACCACAGCCAGTAGATTTAGTTTTCATCTGCTTGTGATGGCACAGTGTGGATTTTCTGTTCAGCTTGTTCAGACTGAATGTTACTTAAAAAATGAATAAAAATGAAATGCTACTGAATATGAAATTATTATCATATAAAAAAACTTAAAGTGATGGGTAAAAATAGATTATGATGAGATTTTATGACCCTGTCAGTCAAAATGACAGCCAACGAAAAAATCTAGAGCAACCTCTGTCTGACTCATAGGAAGTAAAATGAAAAGAAAGGGGCTGGACTCTGACGTCCTTTTGATGAGTTTTGAAAGAGAGCAAAACACTTGCTTTAAGCAGAGCACTGTGCCATTTGGATAATGGCCATAAATGTAAACACACACACATGCACAGAGAGAAACACAAACAGCCTCAAAGTATGCTGCTGCAGAAATCTTTGCTGCAACCTGTTTGAAGTAGACTCTCCTTAAGAGAACCAAGATGGAAACAAATAATTCCTGCTTTCCTGCACAGATGAGAACAGAAGACTCAGAGTTGTGCGTTCTGTAGTGTTTTGTGTGAGATTTCAGTTGTAGAGTCAATCGGTGTGTGTTTGTATGAGTGCGTGTGCCCCCTTGGTCTTGGTCCCTTTAATTCTGTGAGCTAAGATAATGAGAATTTTATCTGCAGCTCCTCCGAGGCGTGGGACTCTGATTGAATGGGAGCAGAGTGTAACGGATGAGACGAGCGATAGTGGGCCGGCTAGGTTACACTCAGGCAGGCTAAGGCACTGCCAGTGCTCTCTTTGGGGAAACATGGATAGTGTGTCTGCACCAGCACTGAGGGAGGTAATGGAATGTGCTGTGTACCTGTGACAAAATGGGAGCCTCTTGGGTTGTGAAGGATTCCATCACCTGATAATAGGACTCACTACGTCTTTGAAAGTGGGACATGGAGCAACACTGCAACCATGCTACATGTAGCAACAGCAAACTGCAACTAGTCTATTTTCCTGTGGAAGGAGCGCCTCTCCCCCACCAAACACATCATAAGTCGTACCTTCTTTTCTTGTAATTTCCATGATTAATCGTTTTGTTCCAGAAAGACTCCCTTAATGACATACCTGATAAGTCTGATGTCAGATTTTGCTATTCAGCCAGCAGATAGAGAGCCGTAATGCAAAAATTAATAAGATTAATCAAATTAATTAATCTGTTCTCCTTCTCCTGAATCTGAAAAGTAGACTAAGACGAGGCAGTCTACACTGCACTTTTCCTCCAGTGAAATCTTTTTATGGTTATAGTCGACATTTCATGTTGGAGAAGCATTAATCCTAAAATCACGTCTTGTTTAATCGGACACCATCACTTTTATGTCTGACCCAGAAAGAGACGCTTAAATGGTAAATGCATTTCACTCGCTCATGTAATTGTGGAGATGAGGATAAATGGTAAGACAGTATCTGCCAGTCAAATTAAATATACAACTGTTTTTTTATTTTACCTTAAATATACCAACAAACAGCCTTGTTTTAGAGTTTATTATATCAATTATGTATGCATAAACAAACTGACTTAACTGCTCATTCTGCAGCTTGTGTTTTATGGGAGCCGTGACTCATTTTTAATCTTTTTACTTCTTCCATATTCTCTGTGATACTCACTGCACAGTGACTAATCTTACTCTCACATCTCTTATCCTTCTTTATTTTTCTCATAAGCCTGTGATAAGGATGCCAAAGAAAAATATTTGGAAATTATTATTATTAGTTTTACTCTGTGGTTCTACTCTCAAACATCCATCTGCATCAAGCACCTCTTTTTCACAGCGGTGCAGAAAATTAGTATTTCATTTTGAAGTAGAAAAACAAGAAAATAAGAAGTGAACTTCTCCGCCAGCTTGTCTGGATTTAAACCTAATGCATCTTTGCTTCTGTCTTGTTTGTTAGCATTTGCTCTGTGGGGTTCCCACTAATCATCAAATCTTTTATTATTAAAGAAACATCTCGGATTCATTGCACACAGTCGTAACAAAGCTTTTCATCAAAAAATAAATCAGAGGAAGAGCACAGATGAAATTTAAAAAGATGTTATTCAGAACCATTTGGTAAAAACACTGGGGAATACTGACAAGTGAGGTTAATGAGGAAAAGTTTTCGGGCAGCGCAACTTGCTGGAAGTTTGAGGGGAAAAAAAGTCACTTATAAGGAAAATATTGTAGTGTATTCTGGCCCTTCGTCAAAGGAAAGATTGAACGTGTCAACACTTTAATTTTCTATTAAATTAACATCACTGATGGATTGTCTTACAGACAAGAAAACTTCTCAAACAGTAGTGGGATCTGGCCTGTGAGCCCACCACTCAGGAATTTACGACTTGGTTTGATGGCCACAGGTTGAACAGGTCAGATTTGCAACCAAGAGTAAGGAGTTGCACACTTACAGTATTAGGTAATGATTCAGTATCTGGGAAGTTTCTGAATGCAACCTACTGCACATACATAAATCTGTCATGATATCAAATCAAAACCACATCAATCTTCATTTATATAACCCTTTCACACACCAAGATGTACCCAAAGTGCTGCACAGGTAAAATAACACAAATACATAAAAACATCAAAACAACAATAAAAGAGAAAAGATGTGCAAAGCCTGATCTAATGATCGTACTCTCTGGAGTAAAAAGACAATGTAAAACTAATGAGTTTTTAAAAGAGATTTAAATTAATTCAAGGTTCTGGCAGACCTTACAGAAAGAGGGAGACCATTCCAGAGTTTAGGGGCTGCTGAGGAAAAAGTTCTGTGTCCCCAAGTCACGAGTCGAGTTCTAGGGACCANGAAAGTTCTGTTCCAAGTCACGAGTCGAGTTCTAGGGACCACATTTGTTCTTCTGATCTCAGAAGCTCAGACAGATAGGGAGGTGCCAGACCATTTAAACATTTAATTTAAATTTTAAAGAAATTCTGAAAGAGGTAGCCAGTGAAGGAAACGCAGTACTGGAGTAATGTGCTCCCAGCACCTGGTCCCTATTAACAGGTGGGCAGCTGAGTTTTGGATCAGCTGTAGACAGCAGAGGAGAGACTGGTCAGTCCCAGAAAAAAGGGATTTGCAGTAGTCCAGTCTAGAAAAAATAAAAGTTTGAATGACCCTTTCTGTGGCATCATGAGGAAGATAAGGCTTGATTTTACTAATAAGCCTCAAATGATAAAAACTACACTACAGCACTGACCTGCCTGGCAAAATCAAGGTTAAAATCGAAGACATCCTGGATTTTTAATAAGAATAGGGTGGGTAAATGAGTCCAGATCCAAAAAAACAGGATTATCCCGATCCCAACAGAGGGCAGGATTTCAAGGCAGATTTCAGAAAGAAACTACGGTACAACCTAACAGCTGATCAAGTAATAGAACTCTTTATTCAGTAAATATTTGTATTTTACACCCGACTTAACCATTACAGTGATAAAGTAGTTAACACAGGGACAGGCTCTTATTAAGTCTTTCAGTGTAGTAAAATAAAAAGGTAAAAAAACCCAATGTAAAAATAAAAACATGACATTATCATATCCCCACGAAATAAACCAAACAGATCCAATAACAAACACTAATCTAATATTCCATTTTCCTGTTTCTCCATCACCGCATAATCAGAAGAGAACCTGTCAAAAAATGAAATTTCTAACGATTGCATCCCTCACTGCACTCCGCCCGTCCCTCATTCTGACAGACTGACAGAGGTTGGTCCGGTTCTTCCACACGGTGCGTCATTAATATCGGTACAGAGTGGGAGATTCCGCCTGGTCGCAATGTTATGCAGGACAATGCATGCATGTATTATGTTATATGCTCCCAGTGGTTCCACTCGCAAAGCATGCAGACCGTCTCTTCTACCTGCTGTAAAAAAATGGATTCCTGAAATCCGGATAGCTTTTATCCGGATTAAATTGTTTGAACAGTTGGCCCCAGCCGATTTTAAATGCAGATAAATCTGGATGTCATCTGCATAACAATGAAATGACACATTATGTTTTTTTTTTCTTAGTTTCTTTTTAAATGGACACCAGAGGAAATAAATAAAGGGAAAATAAAATAGGATGGAGCATTGATTTAACCTGTAATTAATTGAGGCCTCTGAGGAAAAGAACTGCCCAAGATGTACAGAAAAACTCAAATATGACTCAAACCATTTGAGTACTGTGCTGTTCACACCAACAGACTGCTGCAAACAAAGTAATGATCCACCGTATCAAAAGCAGCAGCTTGGCCATTCTGTCCTGTTCTGGTTTTGGTTTTGTTTGTGGATTTCTGTCTTTAANTAGTTTGGCCATTCTGTCCTGTTCTGGTTTTGTTTGTGGATTTCTGTCTTTAACTGGTTTTGTTGCGTCATGTGCTCACGTTTTGTGAAGTGATTTATATTCCTATTTGTTCTGTTTTATTTTATAGAGCTTGTTCTTTTATTCAGTAGTTTACTTAGTGTTCACCTAGTTTCTGTTTGCTAATTACACCAACTGCTCCGGGTCTTGTCATGTTGGGTGTTCTTCCAAAGGCAAAATGTTAGCGTAGATTCCTAGTGACTTTAAAGAAGCACTACTTAACTTTGGCAGATTTTCTTAGTGAGGCGCCCCTAATAATGTCTAATCAGCATCCTGCCTCTTATCTGAGCTCTCTCTCATGAGTAAAAGTCACATATTTACTGTTAACTGACCTACACTTGAGGTTCCTAAACATTTTTACATTAGATGATCACTTTAATTGTAATAATCAGTTCAATATTTCATCAAATCTAGATCTAATAAAAAATCTCCCATTTGCACCCCCCTTTTCCTGGCCAGTGCCCCCCATCAAAACTTTTCTAGACCAGCCCCTGCAAAACTGAAGTATAAATCTTTTCTACCACCTATCAGGTCCTCCTCTGATTTGTATTTTATAATCTGTTCATAATTTCTTTCACCACATTCGTGGCCCCCAAATGATCAGACCTGTGTCTCCAACATCTGTACAGGTCCAATGATTTAGAGAAGACATCCCATAGCTTCCTTTTGCTGTTTCACTCTTACTAGATATCTATCTTCATAAATGTGTGCATGGTTGTCTTGTGATCTTACAGCAATGCAACTAACAAACCTCATAAATACTGAAAAGTTATAGGAAATAAATACAAACAATATCTAATTGAATAAGACTGCTGTTATCAACATTTTTCATTCTTCAGTCTGAATTATGAGACCAATAAATGTAGCCTACTTTTGTTAGCGTGTCCAAAAATAATGCTTTGGGGTAAATATGTGCCTATGTAAGCCATCAACCTTCTTAGCTGAAAGATAAACAAACGCAATAAGAAAGACGGTGCTAGCAACAGTAAAGCCGATCAGCGGATCACTGACAGCCGTCATCATTCACAAAAAAGAGGAGAGGAGGAGGAGGAGGCTGCTGCATTGTGCAGACACAGAGAATCTAACAGTTTGTAAACTATGGAAAAAGTTTTTTTGTTTTTTAAATGCAGGATGAATCCGGGTGTCGGAACCTCTCAAGATGAAAGGTGTGAATGTTGAAACACTCTCATCCTCCATTGGTGTGACACACTCATAAAAAGAAAAAGGAAACGATGGAGTATTGGAGAAACAGTCTCACCCACTGGAGGGATGGATATGTTATCTTTTTCTCCAAAAATGTCTCCTGGTTTCTTTGATAAATCACCCACAGTGTTTTTAAAACAGCCGGTGTGTTGATATCTAGTTGCTGGAGTGTGACACAGTCCATAATGTGAAACTCAGCTTTAACTTTATGCTCCAGGCTGGAACACAAAGTTGTGAAGTGCGGTTTCTCAGCCTCGGGACGCTGCTGGGCAAAAACAGCTCCAGTAATGTACATAATAAATGTCACTGTGCCATCAAAACAAGAAAGAAACAAATATTTTTAAGACCAGAAAAGTGCATAGCGCTACTTTAATCTTGTGAGTACCATGACCCAGATGACTAAAAGCCCATTATGCTCCCTTACGTGCGTAAATGCCGACGTCCGTTTCTATCGTTGTCATGCGTCGCTGTCCTCATACTTCCATGCGTCTTTTGTTGTTAGGACGTTGCAATTTACGTATGTAAGGGAGCATTAATGGGCCTTAAGCGCCCAGAAAATGGACCAAATTACACGCCTAACCGATCCAGAGAATGGACGAAGCTGTCTGTATCGAGCATAAATGGGACTTAAGACCANAAACCGATCCAGAGAATGGACGAAGCTGTCCGTCAATCTGCGTATCGAGCATAAATGGGACTTAAGACCAAAAAAAACACCTGCAGACTTTAAGAACAAGAAACCAACAAAATCCAAAGGCTTGAGAGTTTGGCTTAGTGTCTCAGGCGTACCTGAATACTCAATATTAGACCTCCTGAAATAAGTTTGGACTGCATGTTTTTTTAAAAATCTGTCAATACTTCATTCAAAGGGAGTATTCAGGACTTTTTTCTGCCCGACACTTAGAGCAATGATTTAAATAACAGGAACTTTAAAACCCACTCAACACCCAATACTTTTTCACATTCTTTAATGATTGACTTGATGAATAGTCCTTTGGTGAAACAGGTTTTTGTCATTGTGCAGTAGTTTGACTGGGAAAAGGAGTACTCTAATTCTGAATCAATATTAGCCCTGAACTAAACAATTTCAATGGGTGCTGAGGCTGTCGACTAAAATAAACTGAATTAATCCAATCGAGCTCAACACTGGACTACAGTGTTGAAAAGAAGAATAAATGCACAGTCAATGAAATTTATTAAAGGATTAAGAAACAATAAAATCAAATAAAAGAAGATATAACATAAAAATAATAATCACATAGCAAATATTTCTGGTGGAATTTAAAAGTCAGCGTATAGAGAACATTGGAGGGGTCAACAAAACAGGCCTTCAAAATATTTACAAAAAACAAAACCAAAACATGTCATATAGTTTGATTTCAATTCAACTTTATTTTTAGCTCCAACACTTCCTTTGAATCCTTGACTATAACCTTTAAACTTCATCTCAGTTGCTGTCTCTATCACTCTCAGCAGCCTATAGGGCTCCTTGCAGCAAGACAAATCAATGTGAAGACGGAGAGCTGGAGAGTCGGGCCCTCATTGGAAACTCTGAATGGCTTCATGCAACAAAGAGAGAACATCAAAACTCAGACATACAGCCCAGCAGAACACACTGTGTCAGTTCAAAAAAGGAAAAAGAAACCATGGGGTATGAGGGAAATTGTCTCCCTCTGGAGGGACGGGTGTTATGTTTTCATCCTTTTATCTCCACTATGGCTGAATCACTGATGAGCTTGAGAAATGGGCTGCTGGTGAGGTTATTTACTGAAGATTCACACTTTACCCTCACTCCTCTGAGCCTTAACAGATAAAATAAGATAATAATGGCTAGAAGAGTTGTTCCTTCCCATATTCTTTTGGCTGCACAAGTACTGAAAAGTCATGTGTTTTTTCTTTTATATTTCTCTTTTACAAAATTTTAAAGCTTATTACACTTACAGACACTAAGATTTGTGAAAATGTCTAATGAATACTATTCAATGATATGTGTGGTTAAAAATGCATCATAATAGAAGCAGGAAGTCCTTCAATATTCACTCATGAATAACAAAAAAGTGTAGAAGCATAGGTTTAGCTTGAACTACTGAACTTCATCTTTTACTTAATACTTCATTATAACAGAAATATGGGTTAAAATCTGTAACCACACATGCTCTATTAAAAAGTGTAAATCACAGTTTGTAAAATATGAATGCCACAAAACAACACTAACAATTCAGCTCAGTATCTTTTAATACCCAATTTATTTCAGTATGGCTTCACAGTGGCAATGTGTTAATATAATCTCTAGCTGTTAATTGTGTTAAAACATAATTAGGGACACAATGGAAACACAAATGTGTTGTTGGCTCCATTGTTGTGAACAGACTTATTTTCCACTTCTGAGTGTGTATAATGAGCACTGCTGTGCAGTAAATAGTATTCAGGCAGTGGTATTGTTCTGGCCTTTGGAAATCAAAGAAATCGAAATACCAAGCTTCATCTCTGACTGCAGGGCTTAAATTGCAAATCTATTATTGTCTCCCAGAGCCTGTTAGAGACAAAAAAAAGTGCTGGCTCATAGAAATATCAAAAAAATTAATTGGTTTTAGGAAAGTTTTTGACATGAAAGGCACCAAAGAAGCGCGTTTTATCCTTTTGTTAACAATCTATCATTGTGGTTGGTCTTCTCATTAGTTTTTAGACACGGCTCCCATCCAGATGCCAGACTTTCTCACAAGTGGATTGATGCAAATGACTTGTTGGAATCACAGATGCCATAAGCAAAGACAGGCAGGCCCTCGACATATCTGCTGTCTTTCTGTCCGTCTGTCTGTTACACACAGACACTCCCTCTGTGGCACAAAATGATCTGCCACTCTGAGCAGGAGTCTGCACTACAGGGCGGCTGCTGGCATCCATTTATCAACACCAGGCTCATCCAAAATATTGTCTCTCCTTCTGGCAGGAAGCAAACCAAGCAAAAAAAAAAGATAAAAGGAAAAAAGAGAACAAATGGAGAGAATGGGAACAATCAGGATAAATGATGTGACTTCTCAAGCCAACCTTTTCAATCAGGTTAACACATACACACCAAATCAGACTAAAAGATTAAATAAAAGCTCTAAATCTAAAGCTTATGAAGCTGCAAAGTTACATTCTGTTTGGATTCCCTTCCTCACACACTGCATTCATCTCTATTCAACCTTTTCCTCATATCATGACTCCTCCCCCAACTCTGATTATCTGCTTTCAAAATTTCTCGCTTACTCATTCTGGTATCACGCCCTCTTCGTCTTATTACACCACCTCAACACCCTTTTTCATATTGGTTCCCTTTCCTCAGAGCCATTCTCCTTCATCACCTCAACAGTCTCCTTTCCAGCTGTTACCTCCCTGCTGCACTAAGTATTATATAATATATACAGACTCGACTACCTTTGCGGATATATATTCAGGAATTCAGTGTATGCACATACATTCATCTAAGACATTTAATACATTTAGTCCAAATTAGATTATTAGAAAATGATCAGAAAATATTTATTTATGTGGGATTTCTTTAAACATTTTTACCCGTATCTTTCCCCTACACCTCTCTGATATGCAGTGGTTTCGCCTGGCTGAGTCGGTGTCTCTGGCCTTGCAGACACCTCGCTGTGCCCATTACCTTAAGCATGTCTGGTTGGGGTAAGCTAGATTAAGGGGAGAAATGAATAAGGCTCTGCAGAGCGAGTGTCGGGTCACCTACCCATAAATCACCTGCTAACTCTCCACAGCCACCACAGCCCCTCCTGTGTCAAAAGTCTCTGACCCAACCAGAATTTCACTGTTGTTCCCTCTCACCCCTCCTTTCAGCCTCCCACAAATCCTCCTCTTTTTTCTCCGCTTCTCCTTCTCCCCCTTCCTCACCGTCTGCTTCTTTTCTTATCTCTGCTCCACTCTGCTATACACTTTTCCATCACTGTCTCGTCCTATCTCTGGCATTCTTTTCAGCCTTCTTTATCTCACAGTCATCTTTCTCCTGCTTTCTCCTGCTGCTGTGCACTTTAACTTGCCATCTTCAGTGTTATTCCTTATTTTTCCTTCCCACTCTCTCTCATATATACTGGTTCTCTTGCTGCTTTCAGAGGGGTGTGGGAAAATACAAAGAATGCAGTCTAGATGGTAAAATCACCAGTGAAGAGGAGCGAAGATGGAGGAGGAAAGTGTGAAGGTTCAGGGAGGAAACTTTTTTTCTGCTCTGTGAGAATTCAGAACATAAAGAAATGCCTGAGAATTTTTTTTTAATGGACAGTAATTTACTCCCTGTAACGCAGGGCTATTCAATTCGGTCCTACAAGGGCCGCAATCCATCAGGTTTTCCATGTATCCCTGCTTCAGCATACATGCATTAAATTAGATGGATCTAACAGCCAATCAAGTTCTGCACAATGACTAATTAATTTGAGTCAGGTGTGTTGAAGCAGAGATACATGGAAAACCTGCTGGATTGCGGCCCTCGTAGGACCGAATTGAATAGCCCTGCTGTAACATCACCTATTTCAAATGAAGAATGTGATAGGCCAAAAACAGTTTGGTACTAAATACCTCAGTTCTAAATGTCTTTATTTGATGAGATTAGATTAAACTGTAATGTTCCCTGTGGGAAAAAATTAGGTTTTTACTGCAGAAAAGAATAGATACGGCATGAAAATAAATAAGCACTGAGCTAAAACAAGGCATTAATATGTGGCTGATATAGTGTAACGTACTGCTCACGTAATTACCTTTACAAAAAGACCATGTTAAAGTGTTCATTATGTGAACCAGCAAAAATGGCTAATAAAAATCCAGATTTTTCTTTAAATGTATTTATTTATTTCTAAGTAGAAATACATATTCATAGAAACATGCTTTAGGTCTATTTGGCCCTAACACTCTTGTTGATGGAACCACTGTATCAGAGGTTAATTTAGACAACTATGAGCTATAATCTAACTGGGCTGGGACATTATTAGAAAGGTTGTCTACTGTACTTTATCCTACAATTATCAAATGTCAAAGCAATCCTGAAACAAGGCAGGAATGTGAATTAGTCCAACAGGCCACTGGTTCAAATCTGGCTGCTAGACAGCAGTATTATCTGCAGAGTAATTTGTAGTCTGACTCAGGGCATTAGTCCCATTTTCAAATGAAATACTCTCTGCAGTTCATCCGTATGCTCAGAGAACCCCAGAGTTTTATAATGAGGCAATAATGGAAAAGGAACTGGCTGTATGTCCCTGTCTTCTAACCCCCATCCTCCCACTAGCTCCCCATGTGCTCACACATACACCACTAAACCAAATGCATGTGCAAACACACGCGCGTACACACACACACACACAATCAAAATTGAATTTGCCTAAGTTATAAAGTGCCTTTCCATTTCACCAACTGCAGGGCGCCGAACTTACTGCATGTTGGCTGAGCAGAGAAAGTGATAGAGTGGAAGACAGAGAGGAAGGAGGTCAGAGATGGATGGATGAGGAGGTCATGGAGAGAAATACAAATGGAAATGCAGACAGTGGGAGAAAGAAAGACCCATCATCCGGCACAGTTGCTGCCCGCAGAGTGATAGCACGGCAACTTCGTGTATGTGTGCGTGAGAACAAGCTGTTTGTGTGTGCAGGTAGATAAATAAGCATCGCCTTCTGTGTCTGTGTGTGTCATCAATATCACCCAGGTGGACCTCACTAATTGCAATATGTCATTAAAAACTAATGTGTAGGTAATGGCACACAAAGTGGTCTGACAATGGCTTAACTGGAGTAAATGGACACTGCCAACACCTTGGGAGCAATAAAGATGTGTTATAATTATGTCAGGAGCTTAGTGATGACGCCCTCTGTAGCTAATTCAACCTGTACCTTCCAGAACTAATAAACTGCCCCCTGTTGGCTTTACCCAAATTCTTTGAAGAATAAAGATGAAAGTCATTGACATTATATATATATATATATATATATTTATAGAGAGAGAGAGAGAGAGAATAGTCTTCTCAGACATGAAAAACTTCCGATCACTGTCACAGTGCTCTAATCTAAAGAGTTCAGACTCTTCCTATCGCAGCAGGAGGTTGCTCCTGACAGCAGAGTGACACGAATTTCAAGTTTTCAATCCCAGATATGACTAAATACATGCCCCCATTCATCCAGCGCACAGTTGGTTTCTGACTATGAGGATTTAATCTATTTAAATACTGATGTGTTTACCTGGTAGATATGACACAATGTCAAAACAAACATTTTTCCATTTCCTAAAAAAATATTTGTTAATATTTTTTGAGCATCTCAAAAACAGGACAGTCACGTTTATCACTGTGTGGCAGCACTTATTGGTCTAAAACCTGTTTCAGCTTTGATGGTACCTGATGTGCAAGCTCTGCAGGAGTGTTAACTCTGTTCCTCCTGCAGATTTTATTTTTTTGTTTCCCTGCTGCAAAACATCTGATTCAAATCAAATAGTTGCAACAGCTTCTTACAGAAATCTTTAAAATGACCTTTTAGTTTCAGCCAGGTGTGTTGGAGTGGGTAAACAAAAACCTGCAGGACCAGAGTTTAACACTTGTGCTCTTTAGCAGGGATCTCTGACTTGTGCAGAGCTTGTCAGAGATCCATTTAATTTGAATCATGTGTGTTGCAGCAGGAAGCCATCTAAAACATGCAGGACAGTGGTCTGTGGGGACCAGGGTTGAGGATCACTGCTCTATAGACACCAATACCCCCACCCTTAAAAATGGAGGCTTTTAAATCAGCGCTACTACAAGCCTGAATTGATCATTTGCTCTGCAGTCCAGAGGACACAGTTGTTATCATTTTCTAAATTAATTTAAATTTAAATTTGTCTGATTAAAGAGCAGCTTTCCACTTTGCTTCAGACCAGTTTAAATCAGGTTTGGCCCAGAGAAAACAACATGTTGACGTGTCTTTTTCTTTCCATGATGAAGCTTTAACTTGCATCTTATTCAGTTTGTTTTTGTTTTATTTCTGGAAGTTTTTCTGACACATTTCAGGAATTTTCATTACATAAATCTTTAAATTCTTTAAACCAGTTCTATTTTTTCATGACATTGATGATGAAATATTGTATGTAACAGTATACACAATTTTTGAAGATTATATTGAAATTGCTGCACATAATAATAATA